>JABSTQ010007678.1:0-83192 GCA_013358835.2 Ixodes persulcatus
AAAATTTGAGGGTGATCGGAAAAGTAACAGTTACTTTATGAAGTAACCACCAATACTTGTCTTCGCAAGTAATCAAGTACTTAATTGAATACTTTTTTGGAAAGAGTAATTGCCATTATTATCGGTTACGTTATTGGAGTAACCTCTACAAGACTGGATTTAAGACTGATGGTCCCATTTCGCGCGCGCTGGCCGGCGTTCTGCACGAGGCGGTGCCGATCGGTGCCGCCGCATGACTAATCCCTCCAGGGTGCTATTCTGGTCGCAAACGGGTACTTTCGAGTTGTGACGTATCGAGAAAGAAGGGGCGGAGCCTCAACTAGAATGATTCTTGTTTGAGGCTCCGCCCCAACGTTCGGGTTCACGCACGCGCTCAGCTAGAATTTGACGATCCCCCTACGTCGCGATGACGTGTCCACGCAGTTGGGGCGCAGAAATCCCCGCATTTGCCCCTGTTCTTTTTGTTATCTTCTTTCTTTCCTCCGGGAGTTAGAACGAGCGAATAACGAAGAAAAGAATACCTTCCGGGAAATGGAAGGAAGCAGAGAAAAATAATATTATCCTTTTATAAAATACGAAATATTATTTAAATAATTATGACGTAAAGTAAATTTAGCTAAGATATCTCAACTTGTTTTCTCGAAGTTTCTCGCTACGGTCTTTCAAAACAAACATGGCAAAAACCGCGTTAACGACCTTGTGGTGTTTGTGTCTCGTTTGCGTCGTTGCTTTCCCTGTTTCTGCATGATACGGATCGTATTACGAGAAGAAAATTTTATGTGAAGGTACGCTGCGACACCGATCATCCTTTGTGAAGCCTCCGTGAACATAACCTGCAAATGAAATTTCCTGTTTGCCTGTGAAGGAGACTCCAAATGGATACAGAGCTGACGACGACCCTGTGGTAATATATGACAAGCCATAAGATTGACGCGGAATGCACCGGTTGTGAACATGCTGTGGATGGTGCAGGAAAGTTTCTTCGGGCAGTTTTAATAGTGCTTTGCTCACTGCAGTGATTACGACGGTAGTCCCCATAAGCCATGCTCTTTGCTTTCGGCGCTGAAGAAGTGGACGCGACCTCATAATTTCGGGCAGTCTTTTTTACTTACGTCTTTATTTGCAGAAAAGCTCGTGCAAAAAACACGTCCCTACATAGGTACCTCGCTATCCCATTGGCTTCATTGCGCGTGACAATTCAACGCTCTTTGCCATGGGAACATTCGTGAAACTAGAAAGCCTCTGTTTGCCGCTAACAGTCGCTTTTCGAGTTCGGGTTGTGACGACAAAATGACGTAAGAACAAGAATGCACGAGAGTATTTGCATTGTTTTAACTCGACAACCGTACCCTTGGCGTGATAAACTCGAAAGAACATGGCCGCGATGCTCGTCGGATTGACCGCGGCTCGGGTTTGACATGCGACCGGTAACTTGATCAACGCGCACACGAATGCTTTCGTGCTGTTGGATGAGCTCATTCGGTGGCAGGACCGGATTGAAGAGCACGGTGAGCTGGCGTTCAACGTCTCCGGTATAACACTTGGCGAGATACAAGACTTGGCTTCTATTTGTGCCAGTGTTATGAAGCTTGAAAGTGGTGGTGTTGTTGTGGCTCGTAACGGCAGCCTTGCTGAGATTATGAAGACGGTAATAGACCTTCATTCAGCGTTGCCATGCGTCAAGATTCAAAACATCACCTTGTCACAAAGTGGCCAACGCTTCTGCGAGCACGGAGGCAGCAGCCAACGGTCTGAGAAAGAATTGTGCCGCCGCCACGACCGCGAGTGTTCGCCCCAACGGCAAGAAAACAAACGACAAGCTCATTGAGGTTTGTGTAGCGCTGACTGCTGATTTATCGGACGACAAAGGTGAATTACGTAAAACGCAATGTAAGTTTGCCAGCGTTTTGCAAAACTAACGCGTTTCGTTGAAAATTTAATTTGTGGAATTCGTTAACACATTGAAAGTTTGACGGGGACTGCATTGTGAACGCAGCAATCACACAAGTGTTTTCTGAAGTGTGTGCTTTGCCTGCTTGCATATAAAGACAGTAACACTGCCTATATGGTGCATAAAATAAAATAAATTTCGCTTATCCTGATAATGTTGACTATCTATTGAGTGCTGTTGATCGTAGTGGCGTAGCCAGGAACTTTTGAGGGGGTGAGGGGGGAGGAAAGTTGAGGTGACTGAGATGTTCATGACTTGGGGGGGGGGGGGGGGTTGGATGTTGTCGAAATTTGTGTGTATATTCTAGGGCCCGCCGGATTTGGGGAGGGGGAGGGGGCGAAGCCCCATAAGCCCCTCCCCCCCCCTCCCCTGGCTTCGCCACTGGTAGATACCATATGGGGAGCATCCTACATTCACAGGCTGCCATAAGCAAGTGCATAGCAACTGAGCTCGTACCACAATGGCAAGATAGTTGCTGACATTCTTCACGTCACTTAGCAGTTCTTTCTTTAGCATATGCTCGCTTTTCCTTCATACATCTACTTTGCTTCCGCTCGTTGTTTATGCTTGATGGTGATAAGTCAACAGTGCGTATTTGCTCTGCATCACAGGCAAATTAAAAAAATCCAGTTAACACTACTCTTTAATTTCAATGAGTTACTGTCACTTTTGAAACGACAATCTAATTAATTGGTATCATAACCTTTACATTAAACATACGTGTGTTGAATGTAGGACAATGGTATATTTATTGTTTCTCTTGGTCACGGAGGTGACAACCATCCACAAAATTGCACTGGCTAAATTTCTCGTCTACAGTTAATGGCGGGGAATCGATCAGTGTTTCTTAGGACTCTCCGATGACTGACATGCAACTCCAGAAGCTTGGCGTAGAAAGGGAGAATATCTAATTGATACAATAAAATGCCATCAGCAGCCCACCCAGATTTTACTGCGTAAATGACAGTAGGTCTAGAAACCGCAACAAACGGTCAACTGTAGACATAGGCACTAAGCGTGCACTAACTTTGAAGCGGTAGAAACCCTGAAGTTTTAACGTACTTACCACCATGTTGTTAATGGCAAAGTGGTGTTTGCGGTAACGATTTGGAGGCCTTCAGAACGGTGATGGTCTCCTTCAGACCGATGATGATGGGAACGAAGGTTCAGTTAGATTCTAGGTTCCGTCAGCGCACCCCACGACGCCGGTGTGCTTGTCGTGGTGGCGACGAAAGCCTTCTTTCGCGCATGCCTCAGCTTCCTCGGTCCAGGGTTTTGTCGACCCAGCCGCCTCTTCCTAGCCGGTTGACAGCGACACTCGTGACGGCCGTCACGGCTCTGATCACCATCGACTGGGCAGTAGCTATGAGATCATGGGTGGCAACCGCGCCCATGTAGCTTCCCGTTGCGAAAAAAATCTCAGTGCGATTCGATTAGTAGCTGCTGCTCGACGGTCATCATCTCTCATCGTCTCCGTCTCTCGGCGCGCAGCTGGTCACACTGCGATTGCACGGTGCTTTTCGACAAGCGGTACAGTCGTCAGAAACAGTCGTCGTGCATAGCGAAGGCAACCGGGTGCTCGCAGAAAACCCTTCATTGTACGCGTTGGTCGAGCCATTGTTGAGTAACAAGCATCGCCGCCATTTTCTACGCTCTAGAATCCTGCCCAAAGCGTTTTCCTCATCGTGCAATAGAAACAGAAGTAACAAGCACGAGCACATCACCCCGAACGATGCTTACGCGAACGTTGGCTTGCACTACGCAAGCGCGCCTGCTCGACAGGGACGTTGAAGGCCCGGAACACGTTCTTGTAGGTCCTATACTCGCACTAGCTCGCACTCATAGTGAAACAGAAAGTAGGGTGTGTCGAGTAGTACCGCAGTTAATCTAGTTACGTTACTTCCACTATGTGCTCCGTAGGTCGGACGTGATCATACGTCACTTTGTCGTCACGGTCCGAACTCGAAGAGCGGCACTTACGGCGAACGGTTGCTTTTGTGTTTCGCGAACGTTCCCATGGGAACCGCGTGGAATTATCACGCGCGCTGTGGCCCATAGGAGCGCGCGGTTCGTAGGGGGGAGGAGTTTTCGAGAAACACGAACGTGACCGTTTGTGACCAGAATAGCACCCCAGAGAAAGAGTCGCTCCAGCGAAGTCTTTTCCATTCAAAACGGTGATGAGGAGCTGCTGGATTCGTTTGCTTAGATGAAGGTGTCGCTTTCACTTGAAAACACGTTGTTTGAAGTTGGTCGATGAAGGCCGGTTTCAGACGATCCGTCGAAATCACCTCACCTTGTCCACTAACATTGATAGTGAAAGCTTTTTTATTCGTCGGGAGTTCAAGATGTGGACTAGTATTTGGTGGCTGGTGGGAACGCCGAACCGAATCTGTCCTCAGAAAACCCTGCGTGATCTCAATAAGGTATTGTTTTGTGATTAAAGGTTTTGTTTTATTTTACAACGAGTGGGTACTGGCCATGGTTCTAAAAGTTAGTTCTAAAATGTAGCCAAGATACAGTTAGTTTTCAACGCAAAAAGTACAGCGGGTACGTCTCGGGATACTCATCAAAAATTGTACCTGGTTACAAATACAATTACTAAAAATATTCCTTCTATTTTTATGAATACGGAGAGTAGTAAAAACTGTACGAAGATATCAACCAACAAAAATGTCGTGTGGAACGATGTTGGAGGGCCTCAGGACGTACAGGTTCGAGTTGTGTAGATAAAAAGAAATTTGTCGGCGTTACAGATAATACAAAAGTAATGTGTGATTAACCATCCCATTAACCAAAATCAAGACTAGTTTAAAAGAGTCGACAGGAAATTCGCAAAAACACTTAAGATATATATGAAGAGACAGAATTACTGAACATGGACGTTTAAAGGCAAATGTCGCGGCTGCAAGAACTAAAAGTACCCAAATCACCACCTGACGTGCCAAGCAATGTCGATGCGTGCCATCTTTTACCATTTAGGTAAAAAATCGTTAAAAATCGCAAAAGATAGCTTCTCTGCTAAAACGCATGAAAGATAACGCCTCTAAGTACAACACGAGCGTGTTTGTAACAGTAATTGAATATGACGAAGATACATAGAAAGGGGGGACGTACAACAATGAATTCCATTGTTGTATTTGTATTCCATTTCTATGTATCTTCCTCATATTTAAATACCGTCTCTATATTGAAATATATCTTTCCAAATTAGAAAAAAAGATATTTGGAATACGGCCTCTTTTTATATTAAGGGGATACACAAGCTGCAAGCACAAGTACGAAACAACTTCTATTGGTGCGTCAGCGCCAGAAATAAAGGAAATCACTCATAAGCCTTTGGCAGAATTTTAGCAGAAACGGAATAAGCGGGTACGTGCTCAGTCTCCCATTCCCACAATGACCTCATAAATTATTTTAAACTATACCTTCAAACTCGTTTTTAAAATAACATATTGAGGTGGGAATCCCTGCGAAAATTCAGAATGCCAGGGGGTTGATAAAAATCTCGAGAAAATTGAAAACATATTGAACCATATCTTGCTCATATCTTGCTCCAAGTATATCCTCACCATTCCTATCAACGAAATTATACTATGGAATACCATCACCTAAGACTGCTTTAAGTTTAACATTTTCAGTTTTATAATATTGCTTGTATCCTTCAAATGTTCCCTCATAGTTTCTTAATGTCACAGTATCCCCTAATTTAATTATTTTTTCACGTTTTGTTATATACAATTATTTTCTTAACTATATCTTCATTATTTTTTATGACCCTTTGGTCATATAATCAAACAGCAACAACAAAATACCGGCGACGGTCACCATCTGGTCGGCACGAACAGAAGCGAACGCGAGAGACTTGTCAAAACACGCAAAAAATATTTTTTTAAAAAATAAAAAAAATATATCATCTCGCGGTATAAGCACAGCTGCCACGACGCGAGAGATTTTCCGGAAGGGGATAGAAGAAAAAAAAATAAACACAATACATCCACATTATCTGAAGTGCGTGTTGACAACATTAAATGGCAACTCGGGACGACGTCCGTCGTCCCGAGTTTTTTTATTATTTCTGTTGGCAGACAATATATGCCCTCGCGTTTTTTTTTTTTTTTGCTTTTGTTTCTTAGCACAGTTGTTTTGGTGGCGCACTGCCACTGAACTTACTCTCTGTTGACAGCTCTCGTTCTCGACGTAGGCAGACGGTGGCATGCTTCAACGACTTAGATGGCCTGGGTTCGATTGCCACTGCCCCGAATAGCTGTATTAATTAGAATATGTAAAACAGCATTCTAAGATGTTTAAAAACGTTTTGTTTTACATAAAATAATTTTTTGCTCTGTCGGCGACTTGCGGCCAACAGGCCTGAAGCATCCGTTTTGGCGCGGGTTGGACTGGGTTTCGCCTCGAGGTAAACAACCTCTTCCCCTCAAGGGTTGCGGTAGGAGGGACGGTCGCTTAAAATTCTTGCGAACCTTGCTTTGATTCACATTTTTTCTGCGACAGCACGCTCCGAGGAGCTGTATGAAGTAAAATTCGTTAATAAATAGATGAGATTTCATTAAAGTTAAAAATTGCATATATGATAAACTCTTTGCTTCGTTTATCGAGGTAATTGACAATATTTTTTTGCACTTGTTTCTGTGAGATAAGTTTATTTTCTCCCTGCGTTAAATAAAATAGATTGGTAATATAAGTAAAAAATATTAAAACTTTCAAAATGTTTCTATAATAAATGAATTTTATCATAAAAGTATTTGGGCAAAAAGATCTGCATGTTCTGGCCAAAGATTTGAATATAAGTTGCTGAAAAAACTCGAAATACTGGAAATCCTTGATGAAATTATTAGATAAATAAATAAAATAGTACAAGATGATTATGAAACATATATTTTTTCATCAACAATATTGTCATCCTTGATTAAATTTGTCTGAGTTTAGTGATTAATTGTTTGATGGACGGGAAAAACAAAAAAGAAACTCTGAAAGATCTTGTATAAATTGTACTTTCATGTACCTTCATGAAAGCAATTTGAGCGGTCATAGACAAGTAAACAACATTGGAGATTTTCAAGTCACAAAAATGCATTTGACGATAACGTTTATGACCTATATCATAAGATTAAGGACGAGTATCTAAGCATTGAGGAATATCTTGAATCAATTTAAGACGGTACACTCAAAAACCTATCAAAATCAATAACACGAAAGAAACAAACTTCGTGTCAATATTAGTCTGTTTATATAACTAGGAAGAGAAGAGAGTGCCAGTGAGATTGGTGTATATTTACCTAAGATAGATGCCATGGGTATCGAAAGATTAGATTGAGACGAAAATATTCACGAAGAAATTGGGACGAAAAATTTATGAAGTCTAAATTGGTTTAAAGTTCTTTAACTGCAGGGATCTGAATGTAACTCTTGAAACGTAATTGGAAATAAATGCCAATCACTCAATTTCAACACCTAACGGGTTGATCATTCATTCCTCTACAGAACTCCATAAAGCCTAAACATGCGGTTATAAATGTTTAAAATGAAGAAAACAAATGTTTTATGAGGGCTGTACTATAGGAATTATATAAAGCCAGGAAATATAAGGCAAGAGTTTCTAAATATAAAAATTATCTCAATGACTTAAAGTTTAATAGTGTTGAATTTCCTGTAGCACATAAAGATGTCCCAAAGCTTGACATGAAGATTAAGATAACAATAAATATGTTTAAATTTGAAGTACATATTTGAGTAGGTACTTGCAAAATGTATCTAGGTGTTATATGTAATAGTATTGTTACCAAATATGAAGAAGGTAAACCTCCTATTTTTAAAGAATGTGAGAAGGCTCTTTTATGTTGGATAAACGATCTAAGCAGATTAGTCTGCTACACACTCAAAACATAAATGTAAAATATATAAATGCAAAGGGTGCTTCTATCAAACTTCGATGCAAGAGGTTTTTGGATAATCATAAAGACATTTCTAAACATATTGAAATAAGAAGAACTGAATTACCAAAGTATGGTTACTTTGAATTCTTAAACCGTTTTCTTAAACTTAGAATTTTATCTGAAATTTATGCTGACTTTGAGTCAGTTCTAGTACCAGTAGAAAAGGATTCTGTGAAAAACGCAAAACGATATCAAAAGCATGTGCCATCTAGTTTTAAAATCTATTTTGGCAGTATCTACCATAATCTAAAGGTTGCGCTTAGCTTATTGAAGGTGAATGGATTAGCTTAATGAAGGTGAATGGGAAATTGATAGCATCTCTACCGTTCTAGTAACACATGCTAAAATAGTCGGCAGCTATATATGCAACTTCATCAGAAGATGACATATAGCCTGGAATGTTATCTGCAGAATCACATAAACAATAATTCGGGCTGTCGTCACGCGTATGCTTTTTAGCATAGTTCCAGAAAATTTTCGGGTGGCGAAATAATCTGTTTTTACCCTCTCAAGATGTAAGCGTTTATCACGCTTGAAGAATTTGTTTCGGTTAAAGCGCGACATATACTGAATTTAGTATACCATAGGGTGAAGCCGTTTTTCTTAAAAAGTCGATGAAAATGTACTCGTTTCGTAACTAAAAGTTTAAATCCCTTGAAACCCATTTCTCCGAGCTGTAGCGCTTGCCAACTCGGCTGACGATTCCCCCCAACACCGAATATAATGCTGAGGAAGTCGTACTTTTGGATTTTGGGCGGTTTGCAGTTGCGTCTGCTCTACCCAAGCACCTAGGTGGCGCCGCCCACAACAATATAGGGGAGTAAATCCGATACTCTAGGCGTAGCTAATTTATTAGCTCTAGTTCTCTCTTTACTTTAAATGCAGCGACACCTACGGGCGCAGTGTCACATCTGTGAAAGGCGCATTTATTGTTTGTTGGCACGTGCCGCGAAAGCAGCAACCGAAGCAACGAGCTGGGAATCACAGACCTCACTTCGGTCTGTTGCGAGCATGGTATTTAGCGCCGATTCCGCGGTCTTACCGCGGACCTCGGGACATGTCCGTAATTATTCATTTACAGAAATAACCTGCAGCGCCGTAGCATTACAGCAGAAATGCACAAGATAAACACATAATCACGAACATAAATACAATGGAAAAATACAATAAATACTGATAAATAAAACACAAACTCCTGAATATTTAAATGTAGGATACTGAAAAACAAAATACTACGTCATCTGTAGTGAATGCTGAAGCAGGCAATGAATATCAATTTGTTGTTGTATGAGGAAAAAATTAGTATTTTTTAAATCAGTTAAGCAAAATATTTCTGCGATCTTATTAAAAATTATAAAAAATAGTTTGGTAATTCAAGATAGTTATATTTATTCCTTCTAGTGGAGTTACTAAAAACACGACGCAATGACGTAACGGTAACGCAATACGCATGTTTTTCTGTTCCGCGCACCTGCTTTCGTTAATTTATCAGCCGTGTGAATACAGCTTTAATTGCGAACAACATTGCCAAAACAAATTTTACGACGACTCAGTAAGAAATAATAAAATAAATGGGCAGTCCCGAGTTTTTATTCTAAAGTGAGCAGTTCCGAGCCACCCCTTCGAATATCTGGAGCGTCTACTTTCCCGCAAAACACTTGAGAAAACCGATGGTACCAATCCACAAAAGCAAATAACAAAGCTCGAAACATTTTTAGACCTTAAAAAACAGTTTGCGCCGTGGCACTGAGTCTTTCGTTTAACCACTCCTACAGCGCACTGTTTTTTTTTTTTTCTTTCTAAAAACGAACATATTTCAAGCCTCGTCATTATCTGAGCTTCCTTCGTAAATTCCAGCCATCGGCGCAACCCAACTGCCTTTCGTGAAAGTAGATGCAGTAGATTCCTTGGTGTGTCGTGCGCACCTTGTGCACGTGAGTTCCTGAAGTGAAAGCGCCATTCGTGGCTACATGCTTGTGCTGTATTCACTCGCGCTCAACGGTGAAACGGTCGAACGCAAAGGAACAAAATAACAACACTAAACTTGTCAAAATCTTGTTCGCGTTATGTGTTTGCGCACATAGACCAATCTCACTAAGTTTTCAAGACATGCGTGATGACGCCATAAGTGGCATTCATAAGAGGCAGGCGTCAATGTACGAGACAGATCCTGCTGCCTTGTACTCAGTTCGCGCGGACCCTAAGGACACCTACGCACAGTAGCTTTTGAAGCGTTTGAGCGCGTTTGACTGCGTTCCGACTGCGAGAAACCAGGACATCCCTGCTTCTTACGTTGCGTGCCAAGCTATTCCTCGAATTGGATTCCACGCTTCATACGAAGCACCGATGTGCCGGTGACTCGCTTTCCTTTCTCGACGCAACAAAGTCGAAACGCTGTCAAACGCTTTCAAACACAGCTGTGTGTAGGGGCCTAGAGCGTAGATGTCGCGCGTGCAGAAATACTCCAGATCTCGGGATGTGTAGACGTTTTCTGATTCCTTTCGTCGCTAAGTCACGTGGTTTTCGCATCTGGAATGCAGGCGGGAAAAAATAACAAAACATTTCAACCTGGAATTTGCGAGAATATAGAGGCAAGGCCAAACAAGAACGCGTGGCAATCACGCATTTTTCGTGAACAGCTTCCGTCGGCCTGGAGAGATTAAAACGATGTTTTACCGCATACAAGAAGTGACGACATCCAAAATGGCTGATCCCTTGTGGAAAAAGAGTATAGTGTCGGTGGTGTTGTAATGAAACTGGCTGCGAGATTGGTCTATTGGCAATTGTTCCAATTTGAAAATGCGACTTCTTAAGCTTTAGGTACTACGTCAGGAGTACCCGGTGATATAGCTTTGCTATATAACGACTGTTTTAAACATTTTGGAAACCAAAAAACCATTTCCTGCAATATCAGAAAAAGCGTTAGATAACCGGAAACCGTAATTTTAACAAACAAGATGGCTAATGTACCGTCACGCATCGCACTTAGAGGTGTGTCTTCACATTTGCACCGATATAAAAATGTCAAATCTCCAGTGGTAGTCCGGAGGCTTTTTTATCGAGCCTCTTCTATGTGCGATGCGTGGCGGCGCAAGTCGTGGAAGTATTGGCCCCGGAGTGTGGAATAGCTGGCGCGAAGATCCGCTCCGATAACAAATCGAATCCCAAAAACGCGTCGACATTGAGCAATTTTTCCGAAGCAGTAAAACGCTGAGCTTACGTTTTATCTCGGTAATTGGGTGAATTTTGTACATTTCGATGACTCGCATCAAGTTCCATATTACAACCGTCTCTTTAAAAGGATTGATTAAAAATGAATTACTTAAAAGTAATTACTGGTCCTATTAGACTAAACGCTAATAGTTTTTCATGATGGACCCTTTGGTAGTGACCATTACATCAGGAGCCTATTTTCTGCCTGATGCGTATTTGTCGACGGAACGATTTGGCTCACGTTTAGAGAAACACCCTGTATATAGTATCCGATTGGCCCGTAAAAATTAGTTTCTAAACAAAAACACAAAAAACTCCAAAGTCAATTGCTGCGTCAGTTTTAGCCTTGGCATTGCTTTGCAGCCTCCGTTTCACAGATGTTCCATCGCCCTCAACATGACGATGCCGAGCGCCCGCAGCAACCTCGCGCTTGTGACGATTGATAATAGTTCTTCCATTCTTTCCGTTTTTAAATAGGACTGATTGTGAATAAATAATAACTAAAATACCGTGTTTACAAATTTTTTTCGTCAAATTCGGGGGTGTTTTTCGGAGTTTATTTGTTTCCGAAAGTTCGGAGTTTATAGGCGTTATTTTTTTTTTTTTGATTCCAATTTCTCCGAAATTCAGAGCTTAATTTGGCAGTGTTTCATATGAAAAATAAATATATATTACCCAAGTGTGAAACGTATGGTAGATAAAGAAGAATATTGCACGCTTATAATAATAAGAATAATTATTATAATTATATCAATTAATATTTCTTCAGCTGGATTTGGTGTTGGTGCCATTGCCATTGGCAAAACTAATTTGTCCCACGGCAAAAGTTGCACACATCTGTGGCTTCGATGAAAGTCGATACCTTAAAAAAAAAGCTCGTGGAGGTAGTCGCTGGTAAGCACGTATTCATCCCATCCTATTCTATGCTACCCCCTGGCCGCGCGAGGTGGAGTGGTAAAGTATGTACAGGGTGTCACAAAGGAAAATTTACAAGGTCTTTTTTACCGCAAAAATAAACTAGACATGGCCGAACGCTCATTCTCCGCCCAAAGGTAGCGCTAGAGGTCACAACCAGATGCCAAAGTTTCAGCCCGATCCGATGACTTAATCAAAAGTTATAAGTGATTTTTTGAAACTTTCAATGGGAAAATGGCGGCCGACGGAGTTTTCTAACACATCGGGCTCTATGGCACCAGAAACCGAAAGCGGGCAAAAATGGGCTCCATTTTCCCATTGAAATTTTCAGAAAATCACTTACAACTTTTCATTAAGTTATCGGATTGGGCTGAAACTTTGGCATCTGGTTGTGACCTCTAGCTCTACCTTTGGGCGGACAATGAGCGTTCGGCGATGCCTAGTTTATTTTTGTGGTAAAAAAGGCCGTGTAAATTTTCTTTTGTGACACCCTGTAGTAGGGAAGTTACAACTGCCCCTCTCCAAATTTATGCAGTCTCTATGGTCTATGGATTTAACTGTTACAAAAACACAAACTCTCCTTCCTCTTAAAGCACAAATAGTATGGCCCAGACTGGAAATCAGTACAGAGGCTTTTGTCGTGACCCGAAAGTACAATGACATGTCGACCTGAACCTTGACGAGATAAGCGGTAAGACCTCTTTTGTAAATGGTCCAGATTTGAAAGATAACTGTGCTGGCGATTTCCCGGTACCATTCACCCTCTGCGTTGATTAAACTTAATTGTAAAATACCGTCTTTATTTAGTTTATTTGGGGGACATCAAAATTCGGAGTTTATCGGATAAATCCGAATTGGCCAAAATTTTACCGTTAGGTGTTTTCCGGAGTTTTTCGGGTTTATCCGAAAACACGGAACCCTATTAATACCTGACTGCTAGAATGACATCGCGAGTGTACATTTGTGAATGCAATGCAGATAATGCGTAAAAAGTCAAAGGGGGCCGTACAGTAATATTGGAGACTTCTAGCACACCGTTACCGTGTCCCAGGCTGTACGGAACGGCGTTCCAAGGAACGGCGTTCCTGGAACGCCTCCGTTTCACTTTTCAATGGCGGAACAGGAACGGGAACTCGTTACAATTTTACTGGAACGAAAAAAAAACGGCGTTTCTTTTTTTCGCCTATTGGGGTAATTTGTATTTTATATTTAAGAGCAAAAGTATCAAAGTATAAAAACAATACCTTTACGAAGAGCAGAATTTCGTTAACGTTTTGGCTACTTATCATAGGGTTTATTTTGACTGGTCCTCACTTGGTAACAGTTGGGTGAAGAAGAGCTAGAGGAGATTGATTTTTTTTCTGTGCCCGAGGCTGCACTCTAAAAAAAGCCAGTGCGTCTACTTTCCCGCACAATACTAGGAGAGCCAATCACCGCAACTTACAGAGGCAGCTCAGCAAATGACGATGCCGAAACATGTGTTTAGACCAAAAAACGCAGTCTGAGCTGTGACATTAAGCTATGCAAGCGTGACGTTTTGCATTGCTTAATGTCACAACGAATCCAACCTTCATGAAGGAGGACTTGTAGTTTTCAAAACTGACCTTCCAAAAGCCCTACCCTCTTCTTCACTTGCTTGTCTTGCGGACACCAACAGCTAGAAGCTACTTTTGTTAAGTTCAAACAAGAAACTCTGTTAGATTGAAACGTGTGAGTTTGTTGTAAAACGATCGTGCAATGTGGGGTAACAGTCCATTTGGCTCGTCTGAATCGCCCACCACAAAATATGGTTGCAATCTGAATTTATAAAGGTAAGATATCAACAAAGAAAACCCTACTTCCGCTTGTCTTCTCCTGGTGCCCTTCCATCACGGCATTTAATTTGTACGTTGCCATTTGATGGGATAGATAGACAAAAAAACTTTGCTTGATCTTCCTCAATATGGTAATCAGCAAAATACAAATGTAACGTATACGTAACGATACGTTCCATTTTTTAACTATAACGGGAACGAGTTCCTTTTTCACATATGGAACTTGTAGCGGGAACGCGTTCCGAAAATCAGAAGGAACGAGGAACGAGCATTTGTTCCTGTTTCTAGGAACGTGTACAACACTGCCGTGTTTCGCGCACCACTCTACCGGAGCCTTTGAAACATGCGCGAGCCCCGCGGTCATGGTATCACTAGGGCGCGCGCTTAAAAGCACGCCTCTAAAGCACCGGTACTGCGGTACGCGGAATACTGTAGTGGTTTGCTAACTGTAGTTATTCGATTGGAATATTTCTTTCCTATTAAACGAGCTGAATGGCACTAGTGGGACCCAAGTATAGTCGCACGCAACGCCTCAGACCAAAAAAAAAAAAAATAGCAAGCGTTTTCTTTCATACTCTTCTTCGCACAACTTGATGACGTAGCCGGCGGTCACAGTTAAAGCCACTCTATGTGGCAGCGTAGCTGCCAGAGTAGCGCCACGCTTTTTCCTGTATCGCCTCTCACCGCGATTGGTCACACGCGGTACCATAGCAACCAGCCGAGCTGGCACCGTGCCCATAGCAACCGAGTGACTACTCGTCACGTGATCTCACAAGAGCCGTGATGTCACTGGTAGATGGCAGCGCCCAGAGCTGGTAGATGCGAGTTTGTTCGGTGTACGGAGTCGTGATGTGCAGCTGCTTGCCGACGATTTCGGACTTCTTCGTGCTCTCTGATGCAAATATAACGTGAAGATCTGAACGAATGAGACTTTATACCTTTTCTGTGCAAGATCGCTCTGGATATTAGCACCTGTGCGACAGAATCAGTCATAACGCCGTATCGGATTCCGGGATGTGTTCGAGGATCGATAAGGCTTTAGCATGCAAATTTCGCATACTCTTGGCTTTGTTACAACGTTGGAGCGTCTGAGAACCGACGCGAAATGTATGAGTCGCAAGTTGGGCCTTGGGGAAGTTGTTTCAGCCCCAGGTAACCAAAGAATCACAGAAACATTTAGCGAGGAAGCTCCTGCGATTTTTACGTTTTGTAGCAATCAACGATTTTACGATATAGTTTTTAGGATGAAATCTTCACCTTTTTCTAGCTTCCTTTGAAAGTTTGAATTTCTGAGAATCGAAACGAAAGGTATACCTCACGTGTAGGGCCTAGGGGGAATTGTTTCAGCCTTGGGTCACCGAATAACCACAGCAACTTTGAGCGAGGAAGCGCCTGCGATCTTTAACCTTTTGTTCTAATCGACGATTTTACGAATTGGCAGTTCTGAAGACTTTGATATAACGTGTTTTCGTTGCAATGGATTGCATTTGATCGCAATGTTTTTTGGTTATTTTTTCAAGTGACAAGCTGGCGTTTGCTCAAATGACGTATATGAAAGGACCTGTTATATAACAATGCATCAACACATACTATTAAACTTAGATACTCAGAGATGTGTTCGTCGTTGTAATTAACAAGGTACAGACATGCTTATTTTTATGTGTTATATTTATTTTCTGTAGCTGGGCCCGTTTTTTGCTCATTAATGTCAGTGTGCTTTGATGTTATCATCATGTGTCTATATGTTCTAAATATCCTCTTGGCAATGCCTACAAAGGCCAAATTGACGTCAGCCGACCCCAGCTCATGCATTAGACACGCAAACTGCGTCACTCGGACGTATGCGCTCTTCAACAATCAATTCGTCGACGAATATTTGAATTCGCTTTCGTGGCCAATGAGTGCACTGACGGAACCTATCATCACTGGCGAATGCCAAGTTCTATGGTGTGTCTAAAAAGCACGGTGGAAGCTTGAGGTCATCGCATCGGTGCCCAAGAATGTTACGACCGCATGATTTCAGAGTTCGCTTTTGAGTTGAAGATTACAACTAAGAAAGAAGAAATTAAAAAAATCATTTCATGGTCTCTTTAACACGGATATGTGTGCTACACCAGATAAAAATATTGACATTTTGCATGCCGGTAAACTTCCGGACGACCACTTGGCCTGTCGGCAAGAACGTCTCATATCCGGCGTCCGTCTCTTTTGATGGCGTTAACAATCCTCTGGAGACCACCATGCTATCCTTCTTGGTTTAACATTGTCGACTGTTCCTCGCCCGAACGAGGGTGAGAGCGTCGTCGACGTCGCTCCTCGCCAATCGGTGAGATAATCTCATCTTGAAGGAATGATTGGGTCTTGAAGAAGTATGATGCTAAGCATACATTCGCTTACTATGGGGCAGTCGAGGAACAGTCATGTCCCGAGGCACTCGTCCTGTCGTGGCCGGTGTTTTCGGATTTTGTTTCATAGGAGCGAAGTCCGAAAGTACAAGGACGGTACGTACGTCCCTCCAAGCGGCCGTCAGCCCGGCGGCGCAGAAAACCAATCGCCTTGTCCGTGCACCTTACAATACTTAGCAGCTCTCGTCGCCCGGCAGTCCCCTGGCTGCAAATCGTCTCAATTCACGGAAGAAACAGACAAAGTTCCTTCAGAGGCCCGTGCCGTACCGGAATGCAAAGCGTCTTTTACCACGTTTCAATGGACGAATGGAGATATAAACTAGCAAACAATTGTCGTCCGGCGTCGCTAGCAGCACGGTTACCATGGCAACCTCCCAGGCCCAAAATGGAGATCATTATCGGCGCTTCTGACGTCGTGCATCTAGATAATTTTGCGTTCTGTCACTACTCTGGCAGCTACGCTGCCATATAGAGTGGCTCTAGTCATAGTGTTGGTCGTAGTCCAACCCAGCGGGGGATCGGTGACCGAGTTGGCTAGGGCACGCCAGCTCGAAGCACAAGGAGCGAAAGTACGCGCTGCAGAAGCCAGGGATCCTGGGTTCAATCCACACCCCTTCCTGTTTCGATCTGGATGAGCATTCTACCGGCGTGTGGTCGTGTATCCCTACTGCGTCGTGCACGTTAAAAAACCCAGGCTAGCGGTTGTACTGCACTGGCTAAATTTCTCATCGACAGCTGGGAGACAAGTCACCCGTTTGAGGTAGACTAAGTTCTAGGTTGTAAAAATATACACACACGCCAATTTTAGTACATCACAGTGACGATATTTGAATGACGCTCATAGATTGGACCAGAGCACTGCGTGAGGAGCACTCGATTTTGGTTCGTTATAATCAATAGCTCGACAAGCATTCGTGTAGTACCCTGTGTCCAATCGCTGCAACGTCTACAATAGCCGAGTCATAACAATGGCTAGAACTCAGCGCGTGTCCTCTGCTTTGCCAACCCTAGCGCGTGGCTGTGAAAATCATTGGCGGCATATAATCGGCTCTAGATCAGGTTGCAGCTTGTTCTGGCTGCTAGTTGAGGGGATGAACACTGCTCGTTTTTCTTTTTTAATTTGTTTTCGTGACTTCTATTGCGAGTGGTGCAAAACGAACGCGTGTTTCATTTCGCATTTACGTCGTGGATTCTTTATAATTTGCGCATAGTACCAACATTTTTGCAACAGCCTTTAAGGAAGAAAAAAAAATGTCGTGCAGCCTGGAGGGAGCAGCTGTTCCCCCCACAATATAAACGTCGCACCAACCGCTGTTTTGCTCATGTGTCATTAAGCAGACGAACAGTATATTATCCGCCGTGACATACAGACGGAATGGAATTGGTACGCTGTTTTTTTCTCCAGTCGGGATTTCTTCTTTTTTAATGTAAAAGCGCAGTCCCTAAAATCGTCTAAAAACAATTATGAAGCTTTATAAAATATCGATACTGCTTAGAGCATTACAGACGTATACTCGTACCTGCAGTCTTCTGCACGTTACTAAAAACAAGTAATGGACTCCGATTGCAGTTACCCTCGCTTAAAAAGTATTCAATTATATTACTCGATTACTCCATACAGAATTAATTGGCCGTTACTTTAAAAAGTAACCCTTACAAAATTTTCATCTAAGGGCCAGATGTATTTCAGGTAGGGTGATATATGTATATTCATATAAAGATATACTAGTATATAAGCTAGTATATTCCCATACAAGGAAGCAAACAGGGGCATATAAGAGGGGCGTTCATAAAGTTCGTATTATCGGAACAAAAAATTAAAGAAAACGGAACAAAACAGGCATCAACGTGAGCGCGCGTCCCTCTAGTTTCCGCACAGTATAAACATCGCATGCTATAGTAGCTCGGAACGCCGCTAGGGAGACGAAACCAAAATGGCACCACCCGTCGGTGCCAAGCACATGCAGTGATCCGTTTTTTTTTTTTTTAATTTGAAGGGAAGCAATGCCAAAGATATTCATTCCAATCTGGGAGCGTTGTTCGGGGACAACGCCCCAGTTTACGACACTTTTGGTTAAATGGCACAGACGCTTCTAGTGTGGCCAAATAAGAGGAAAACATTTCAAGGACGACGACCAAGTGATTGCTGAAGTGGAGCGATTCCTGAACACTCAAGACGAGGAGTTCTATAACAATGGCCTCCGGCATATGGTGCATTGCTGGAAAAAGTGGGTAACTTTTGGTGGCGAACATGTAGAGAAAGTCTCAACGCCTACTCGAGTTTGATTGCTGAATCTCTATTCCTTCCTGACAATAATACGAACTTTATGAACGCCCCTCGTATAACAATGGAACGCCATATATGGCCATGCATTGTGACGAATATATCCATATATTGTGCCAATTATTCCGATATATGCCTACAAACTTGTAGCGGCGCGCAAAAAAAAAAAATACACAGACGAAGAGAGGAATGCAGAGGACGAGCGCCCAACAACTAAACGTTTAATTTAAGCACCGAGGTAAACAACCACAACCTTATTGCGTCAACACGTGCTCAAATAAGTTGTCTCTATTTTGTGTCGATAAAACGATGTTTGGCTGACGCATTTATTACCCTTTGCTATCTTTTTAAGAGCATCACGATGTTTGGCAAAGGGGCTGACAAAACAGCGGCGGAATTCCTGGAAGCCCACGAGACAGAAAGGAAGGGCGATAATTGTGTAAGCCAAACATCGGTTTATTTACGCAAGATATACCCAACTTTTTTGAGCACGTGTTGACGCGACGACGGTTTGGTTCTTTACTTCGGTGTTTTCGTTTCATTAAGCGTTCAGTTGAAGTTCGGAGCTCTTCCTGTGCGTTCCTTCCTCCGTCTGTGTGTTTTTTGCCCACTGCTAGCAGTTTGTTATTATGGACCAGCTCGCTTGCGTCGCTTAATTGATTCGTATGTGGCTATATGCAGTCTCTTATATGGTGTAGTTTTTTTTTTCAATTTTGCTTGATATGGCAATATCATATGACCCTAATATGACACGAACAGTGCATTGCTGTAGATAAATTAATGTTGTATATCAGTTGTGCAACCATTTATCGAAAAAAGACATCTTCAGAATTCTAAATTTTGAATTTCAATTCCCATATTTCTTTTTGTTGTTTATTTTATGTTTTCATAAATGCTATATCTTCTTGCACATTGATATCTTCCGCAGAAAAACTCAATCTGTTTCTCTTACATCTTACACACATGAATACGCAACTATGTCTCGCGTATATTTGTTTGGAGCATTTAAAAAATAAAACGAAGATATTGTTTCTCTATTAATTGTGTACTATATTCGCTTGTGCATGCACACGTTTCTTGAACATTACAAAACAATATACATGTTGGTTCGTTTAAAATTTATTTTGTAACTTTATCGACAATGGAATCAATCAAGGTGCAACCTTGATGTACATAAAGTAGTCGAATGAGTCAGTGTTGCTCATTGAAGACGATGTGTGCCATGGAACTAAACATAAATCACTTCCCTAAGTTATAAAAATGCCTTAGCAAGTGCAATTTCAAAATTTTGGTAAGGCTTAAGGTTGGTTCAGACATATCTAACCTCGTGCACTCAGCTGCGCTGTTCATCCGCTTACGGCAGCATTTGTAGACGACTTTATGCGAAAACGCCTGCCGCTAATGCACTATTAAAAAGAAGACAAAAAAAAAACATGAATCTTAACTGGGTACAGCAGAATTTGAACTGTAATCGGCTTGGAATGAAATACGAACATTGGAGCGCGTGGCCGTGGACAGATGCTGCGGCTCCTGGAGGCCTCTGGAGACTAAAACTTTCAGCCTTTCCACTCTGGTGAAGAAGGAGGACCAGCGGAGCTGTACAATTAAAAGTAAGGGCGGGCCGCAAGTCGGCAAGACAGAGTGGAAAAGCTGCCGCCATCTGTGAGCGACGGCGGCAAACAGATAGGTGGCTTGCCACCGTCGCTCATAGATGGCGGTAGGTGTCCAGAGTCCGGTGTCTTCATTTCTTTGCGGGGGACACGATCCTAGGGACACTAGCCCTTAACAGCTCCGCTGTAATAACACTGCGGGGGGGAGACGGGTGCTCCGAGGGTGTACGTCCTAAACCGATATGTTTGAACCTCGGCCAGCGCAACCCAAGCTTCCTTTCTGCGCAGGTGGTGAGCCGGCAGTTCCGTCCCTTTTCGCATTTCATTTGAACCCGATAGTGCGTACTGTTACTGAACTGACCTAATGGAAATCAAACTGCCAGTTGGCAGTCCCCATGAGCCCCATATCGCTGGCCACGCCTTCATATCCACAAACAAGCAGCAAAACATCACCTGTAAGGCTTGTACCTTGTTAATTTCTATAATGCATCACACACACAAAAAAAAAAAAACACCGGAATTGTTTATTGATAAAACTAAATAAGGCTGACAAGCGCTCGAGCAACTTTTTAACCTGTCGCGGCAGAGCGGACACGCCTAACTTTTCGCTTGCTTTCTTTCTCCGCTCTTCAGTCACTCACTTTCTAGTTCTTTTTCTAGGGACCGGTGATTTCAGCAGCCAGGAGTTTCTCGCATTCTGCTCCCGTTTTTACCCCCCTGGTCGAGATTGTGCCAGAGTATCCTTCGGTGCCATTCATGACGCTGGCGAACAGATTGCTCGAGCGTCGCCTTGTCCTGGTTCCTAAAGATTGCTAGAATTCTAGAAAAAAAAAAATACTGCTGCCCATAGCTTTGTTTTGCCGCCGACTTTTACGGCTGGAACAATTCATTACGGCGCAGCTGACTATTTCAAACCTCGAGTGAGCAGTCAAACTACAGCGCGAACACGGCTCCAAAGCATACAACACATAGCAGAACAACGACGAATGCCTCCAACATGGATTCCGGCGTCTTCCGGCAAGATTTCCGAACCGGAAGCAGAGTTGCATCATGGTCTCGTGCAAGAACCCTATACACCTTTTACCGAAGGGCGCAGCCATCTTGATTGTCGTCACTTCTGGGATGCGGTAAAGCATCGTTTTGATCTCTCAACGCCGCCGGAAGGTTTTTATGAAAAACGCGTGATTGTCACACATTCTTCGTTCTGCCTCGCCTCTTTTTTCTCGCATATTCCAGGTTGAAATGTTTTATTTTTTTTTTTTTCGTCCCGCATACCAGATATGGATTCCACGTGACTGAGAACGACGGGAAGCAGAAAACCTCTATAGTCCATGCGGCACTTTTTTGCACCCGTTCAGTCCTGTCAATTTGGTACTGTCAAAATGGGTCCCATACTACACTTGCATACTCCAATATGGGACGCACTGCCGTTAAGTACGCAGTTAACTTAACTCCTTAGGGAGCGACTTTAAGTTTCAACCTTAGTGACCATAGTCTTCTTCCAGCTGAATAGCAAAATCTTTTTTTACATCCATTTCCCAGCTTAGATCTTCGGTTATAGTATGTCCCAAATATTTCAAGTGACAGACGAACATCAACAGCGCACCATCAGATTATTATTGAAATATTATTACGTACTTAGTTTTGTTTGCTATTCTTACAAACACCTTTTTTTTATCAGATGATTTTTATTTTCTACAGCACTGTGCGGTGCGTGTGTAATAACTTCTAATGCTGAATTCAGTATTACCTGGTGTCCTTGAATTTAGATTCTTGAATAATTTAAATTAATCTATTGTCGGCAAGCTGGCGAACTGTCAGGTTAATGTCAAAATTATCTGCAATATTATTTATGTAGCTTAGGAACAAAGCGGGACCCAGCATGGATCCCCGAGTGACTACCGACGAGATATTTAAAATCCCAGATCCGTGCAGTTTTTGAAACATTCTCCAGCAATATAACCGCTGCAAAGATCGTTTTCGAAATTTTTACGTTAAAGATGTTGACACGTCATTGAAAAATGAAACCCCACAAATATATCACTACATTTTTGTTTTTATATTGTCAAAAAAAAAATCAATGAAATTGGTGAAATCGGCTCTTTTGACACGTTTCCGTTTGAAGAAAATTTACAAAGTCCTCTTAAGTACAAGTAAAAAAGTATCCCGTTCCGTGTAATACGGAACCGAATGATATAAATTGTGTTTATATAAGTCGATCCGTGCAGTACACACCACGAATTAAGGAACCAAAAAATTGGTGCTTGTTTTCTTTATTTATTATGCTTCTGCTTCCCCTGAGATGGCACTCGCTGTCCTTGAAGAGGATGACGATGTCGTAATGTAGTTCGGCAGCTCGACTTTGTTCTCAATGTTCCTCCGCTCGCGCAAGCGCCGTTTCAGTCTTAGCGCCGGACGCGTTCGTGATGTGTTATCTCGCTTTCTTTCCGGGAAAGCAAGTTAACATACCTCCTCCCACGGGCGGCACCGCCGCCGGGTCAGAGTGTGTTCGGAAAGCTTGATGTCCGAGATCCCGGCACCGGAGCGCAAGGTCGATATTCTTCTCCGGCGCCTAGGGGAAACCGCCTCAACGGGGGAAGACCAATCACAACATAGGAAACTTTCGCTGGATCTGGCGGATGGCGGATTCTCAAAAGTTGGGGGACCATATGCACGGCCGCGGGTGCGGGGGGGGGGGGGGGGGGGGGGCGGGGGGGGGGGGAGGGGAGGGGGTTGTATTACCATGACCCAACAACGAAGCCACCGGAGTCTCTTTTCGGGATATACCTCTGTAGCGGAATAACGCGTGTTGTTTGCTGTTTACTGCTCCTCAACAACGGGGATAGAGAATACTCTGCCGATTTTTTTTTGCGAAAGAATTAAATGGCTCGTGGAGCGATCCGGCGTTATTCGAATTTGAAGCCGGCGTTATGGTTGTCTGTAGCAGCGGTAAATGGCACCTAAATTCCCCTGAGCGAAAGGGACCTAAATTTCCATTGGCTGCGACGCGTCATGTGATTCAATAGCAAAGGCGTTATCGTTGCTAATTGACTCTGTAAGTGTGACGTCATGGGTCCAAACAAACCGTTGCTAGGGTCGTTGTTATGGACAAATACATGTGGCTAGGTTTAGCTACGAAAATCCGACCGTTCAAAAATCAGGAGTGGGATCTAAACTGATAAAAATCGAAGATATAGAAAGCTCGAATGTCATATATTTTTCGACAGAAGTGTGCCGGTAATCGCTTGTTTCTGAAATATTTACGACTGCAACTTCCTGTCCTCAAGATGCCTGCAGCAGACGACGAATGCAAGAAGTATGCCGTCTGCCGCACGCCGGCCGGCCAAGCCGGGGCCGTCGTTTGAATCGTGTGAATAAAGACGATATTCTGACATCGCATTTGTTTGAAATATAATGAGTTTCAGACACTTATAAGAATTCATAGTGGGGTGCGATGCAAAATATGGTTTATCGAAAGTCCGAGCGTCGATCGAGATGATCGTCTGCTAAAAGATCGCATTGCACCCGTGAGAAAAGCACTTCAGGCGATCGGTAGACATCCCACAATTTGTTTGCGGACTCGCGCTATGCGAGGGTGCTTCGTACACCTGGTTGTAACCATCGCGTGGTGAAAGACCCTTGCAGCTTCTTCAGATTTCCGCAAGACCCCAAAGCGCGAAAGAACTGGATAAAAACATAAGGTGAGTTCATTACAGATTGTACTCGCATCGCGGGTTCGATGGAGATCTTCCCCAAAAGAGCACATCCACGGAATTTTATGTATACCAAGGGGAAAAAAGCAAAATACTGCGAAATTGCGATAGACATGCAATTCATTAATAACCTGACAACCACAATAATAACAAACGACTTACCTCGACGGCGGAGTCTCTTTTCGGGATATACCTCTGTAGCGGAATAACACGTGTTGTTTGCTGTTTACTGCTCCTCAACAACGGGGATAGAGAATACTCTGCCGATTTTTTTTTTTGTGAAAGAATTAAATGGCTCGTGGAGCGATCCGGCGTTATCGAATTTGAAGCCGGCGTTATGGTTGTCTGTAGCAGCGGTAAATGGCACCTAAATTCCCCTGAGCGAAAGGGACCTAAATTTCCATTGGCTGCGACGCGTCATGTGATTCAATAGCAAAGGCGTTATCGTTGCTAATGGCCAGCCGAACTGCTGGCGGCGCAGGGGGGGGGGGGGGGGGGGGGGACATGGGTTTGCGCTGGCCTGACGTTAGGCCTAACGTTAGGCTTATCGTTATTCTTTGAGGTCTAACGTCGTCAACCGGTATTCACAGCTGTTTGACGTGAGGCGGGGACGCGGGTATGCACTGACCTGACGTTAGGCCTGACGTCAGGTGTAAGTTAGGCCTAACGTTAGGCCTAAAGTTACGCTTTGAGGTCTAACGTCGTCAACCGGTACTCACAGCTAGGGCGATGATGATGACGAGAGGACAAGTGATTTCAGCACGTGGCGCGCCGAGTTTTGCACTCCCGGTGCAACGCCGAGCTTCGCACTACCACCTCTGCCTCACCAAGCGGCGCAGCAGTCACCAGCGAGCTAGGGATGCTTTCGTATTCACAACTCATAAGTAGTGCTTAGGCGTCCTCGGAAGTTTGTTATTCATATACACCGGAAAATAACACTCTGGCTATAAGTTTTAACTAGGCACTATCAAAGCAGTAGGTGCGTAGATGTGTAAAACGACCTCAAAATACAACGTGACAAAAAAAAGTTAAGAAGAAAGTGAGCTCCGTTTGATTTTTGGCAAACGTATTGGCAACATATTTTCGTATGATTACGCTTTTTTGTTGTTTTCGGTGTAGGGTCGAAAACAGGCTCCCCGCGGGCCGCGTAAGGCCCGTAAATGGCTGGTACGCGACCTGCAGGCAAGCGACTACGAGCCTCCCCATGACTCGAGCGTACAAAATGCCATGCGCCATAAAGATCCCATGTCGCCGATTCATTTCCGCTCCAAACGTGGCTCTGCTTTTATTACAAGTGCGCTTAATTCGTGCTGTCCTCTTTTTAATTGCCTTGTGTCCTTTTAGCTTTTGTGACCCAGCTTTTGTCGTTTTAATGGCATGTATGACAATTCCGCTCGACCTCTTTAATCAAAGACGGATGTCTGTTGCACGAACTCTCGCCCAGCAGCAAAAAATGCCAAAGATAAAGCTCTGAGCTCAGCATTTTCGCCCTTAAAAAACATTGTTCAATATTGCGCGGTGCAATTTTAGTTATTGCAATCGCGTCAGAAAAGGGCCCAAAATAGTCATACAACAAATTTAAACTAAAGATGTCACTTGCAAAACTGCAAGTTTACAAAAACCAGAAAGCAGAGGGCCTTCTCTAGAAAATCTCTTTACCCCCGCCTTACATTGGCCATCATCTCTTCTGGGGTGGACTATCTGCCAGTCCCTTCCCCCTTCAAATGAGTCTGAGACCCCTGTGTGCAGGTTCCTAAATTGCACTGCAACTTTGTGCGCAGAAAAAGAGAAAAACAAGAGGAATTTTTTATTTGTTGCGTGCGCATTTCACCGAGGCGACGTCAAGTCTCACAAAGACTATATACTATTGAAATGCGACCAAACTGTACAACGTCTGGCTTTTAAATGACGGGACTTCTGGCAAACGTGTCATTTATTATTAAACTCTTAACACTTAAAAGTTATCCCTATCAACGTGCCTTCGTCCCCTATCTATGCAACGTTGCATACGAAGTTTTCATTGTTGGAACAGTGCTGCAGACCATCATGTGTCAAGCTCCTCAGCAGCGCTACCGTTTTTCCATTTATCTCGTGCACGGCCTGAAAGTGGGTTTTTTTCTTAGTGAGAAATTTACCTTTGAAAACAAGCAAAAGTAACATGGAGCTAAATCACCCGAGTAATCTGGGTGGGTTTTCCAGAACTTTGATCTCCTTCGCCAGAAACAGCTTTACGCACAGAGCACTCTGAGCTGGAGCATTGCCAAGGGCTTCTTTTTCCTCACTCGTCCTCTCAGCCTGGAAAGAAGTTCAAGGTAATACTGCTGATTAACTGTCTGACTCTGTGGTGCTCATTCAATCATGACCATTATATTCCATTTATCAGAGAAAACAATCAGCATTGCCTTGATTTTCGACTCGCTCATTCTTGCCTTTTTTTATTCTTGGCGACTTGGGAGCTTTTTATTGTATCGATTGCCTTTAATTTTGGGTTTCTGTATCGTACTGGAACATTCGCCTTTTCGTCACATGTGATGATTTTTTTTAACTAAGTGAGGCTCCACTGCGAGTCGTTCTATGAAATCAGTGGAAATGTTTTTCCTGACATTCTTCTGCTCCTGACAAAGGATTCTTGGCAATATTTTGGCGGTGATTTTGTGCATGTTCAATTTAAATTGCAAAATTTGCCGTACAATTTTTTTTAGCAATACGCACCATGCCTCCTATTATCCGAATTTCTAATCGATGATCGTTGAAAAAAATTTCACCAAGTTTCCCAATGTTCTGTTCGGTTGTTGTCGTGAAGGGGCGACCCGTTCGTTTGTCGTCTACAACGTTTTCTCGTTCTGCGGCAAATCGTTTCTGCGACTCAAATAATCACGTAGGTGAGTGCGGCAAATTATGAACCAGAAGAACATTGCACATTGCAACCAGGAGGATAGAAAGAATGTCATGCGTGTTCATTGCTACGATGAAGAACTGGCGTCATTTTTGTGCCTGCCATGAATTCCTCTCCATCTACAAAAGTACAATGAAACGTGCTTCCTTTGCTGCATGATTCAGGCAGTCAAAATAATGATAGGTCCGTTCGGTTGGGCAAGCTATTTCATTTCGAGAAAACCATTCGATGAAGCAGTGTTCAATGAAACGGTTTCGATGAAATGGTGTTCAATATAACGACATCCGATAAAATTATCATTCTATGAAACGGCTTCAATAAAACGGCATACGACCAAACGGCGTTTGACGAAACGCTGTTCACTAAAATGACTGGTCCCATTCGTCCTAAACTCGTAGTAAAATCCACCCACTGTAGTAAACTTATATGACAATAAAAATTGACACAAAAATTGCCCGAGCAAAAAACCAAAAAAAAAAAATCTTAATTGATTGCTAAAAAAGGAATGAAAGACGTTTACAATTCTCTATAATGCCAAAATGAAGCGGAGGAGGAGGAGGGGAGGGTATTCTCCCTCCCCTCTTTCTCTCCTGCTCCCCTCCTATTTAGCGGAAAATTCTCGCTAAATTTAGCAGGAAATGTGTCTGTTAAATATAGCGGAAAATTTTCCCGCTAAATGTAGCGGTAACATTTCCTCGCCGAAATATAGCAGGAAAATCTGCCCACTCAATTTAGCAAGGAAATGTTTTTGTTAAATTTAGGGGAAAAATTTTCTCGCTAAATTCAGCTTTGAATTTTTGGCGATAAATTTAGCGGGGAATTTTTGCTCTAAATTTAGAAGAGAAGTACGGAAGTTTCGTAGACCGCGTGTTCCCCTCCGCTAAGCCCTGCGCAACGTAGAAGCCACTACTGCGCCTGCACGCCGATGGCCTTGACTGTAGAGTTCAAAGTATCTTAGCGGGTTCCTCACCAAGGACGGCGCCGGGGTCGCCCTTTTCCGAGGTGCAGTGGGGGGCGACGGTTTGTATCACTGGGGCGCGTGTTAACCTACCCGACCCCCTCGTTCACGGCGCTTCGCAGCGACAGTGTGGAGCGCCACATTACAAAACGACGAATATTTGGCAAAAAAATAAGGCTAGTTGTTGCGGCAAATACAAACCCCAACACTGCGTGGTGGAGTGCTAAAAGCGTCTCTGGACTACTCCGCGTGCAGAAGCAAAACGCGAAGATAACGGCGTCGGTTCTCGAAAGGGCCGCCAGCCAGGCAAGCAGCCTGCCATCAAGCAAATCTCTCGAGGCAGGCGGACGCGTGAAACCGTGGTTCGCGTTTAACTTGCCGGCGGCGAGGGCATTTGTGACGTGCCTCAAAAGAGGCCAATCAGAGGCCCCGGATCCACCTCGTGGTTTCACTCCGTGGGGAAGCAACTATACACAGCCCCGGCCCGCGGCCTGTTTCGAGCAGGTTCGCCCCGCTCGCGCAATACGCTCGCGCAAAGAAACGACCCCGCAGCACGGACCAACCGCTCAAACGAAGACATCGTAAGAAACGAGAAAAAAAAACTGCCTATCGTAAGGTGTGTCCTCTCATCCTATTATTCATTGGACATTCTCATCTCCAGCAACATCCTGACAGGACTTCGGTCATTCTGAAGCCCAGAATAATAATAGTTATTAATATTATTAATATTTTAGTTCCCTGTGTCGTATCTGTGTAACTACGTGTGTTAAAATTCCCGTGCATCTTGCTAGCATCAGTTCTATCATTCTCATTAGTCATCTGGCCTATCGGAACATGCCAAAGTGTCTACGCACTTTGAAGTATGCCTCGTGAGTTCTCTGGGTGCCAAGTATTGTATAATGTCATATTAGCTAAATATTTAACTTATAAATAAAGTAGATACATTCATTAATTCCTTGTAATCTCCTATTTAAATGTTTACTTTGACATTCAAATGCATATTTAAATGTTTATCTATAAAATTCTTTTTTTGTTTTTTCTCATTTATATTTACTTATATATTTTCTGGCTTTCGAGACACCGATAGATCCCCGACCCGGCCCCTTAGCCAGGAATTTCGGAAACCCCTGATAAAAAAATTGGCCATTTCGGATGTCATCGCAAAGGCTATCGAATGTGATCACGATGAAGTGCTGATGGGAGTGCAAGCCGATTTTCCCGCTTTCCAGATAGGAATTTACGCGAAAACCTTATTTACTCACATCAATAATGAACTCGTAAATAAAAAAAAGAGAAAAGATCGGGCGGGAAGCCAGTGAGGCAAAGCTCGAACATTGCACAAGACGTATCATGACTCAGTGGAATCTGACCTTGTCAAAAACCCTAAGAAATTGTGGAGGTACACTAGATCACGTTCCGGGAAGGATATCGGATCGACAATAGTTTTGGATCACCATGAAAGAGATGCGGAGTGCGTGCCCGAGCTATTTGCAGATAATTTTAGTTCTGCCTACAAAGACAGTACCATCTGCTCCACCGCCACATTGCCTCACTTGAATGAATTCGGTGACCTACTAAGTCACATTAATGTCGACTAGGAATGTGTAGAGCTAGGTATCGAAAAAATAAAAGCCACGCTATCTGCGGGGCACGATGGTATGCCATCTGCAATTCTCAAAACGTTTCATGATATACTCGCACCTACACTATGTGCAATATTTAACAACTCATTAAAGGGGCGGTGCAACGATATTCGTTTTGAGCGTTTTTCACTTTGTATAAGCTTACTGGCACTAGTGGGACCCAAGTACACTCGCACGCAACGCCACTGACCAAGAAACCTCTTTGTTGCGGTGTAATTTCAAGGAGAAAAGCGAGCGTTTTCTTTCAATCTCTCCTTCGCAAATTTTGATGACGTACCCTGGTGGTAGCAGCATCCTCCATGGATGATATTTGAATGGGGCTCATAGATTGGACCCGAGCATTGCGTGAGCACTCGATTTGGGCTCGTGATAATTGATAGCTCGAGAAGCATTCGGGTAGTGGCCCGTGTCCAATCGCTGCAACGACGACAATAGCCGAGCCATAACAATGTCTGGAACTCAGCGCGTGTCCTGTGCTTTGCCAACCCCAGCGCGTGGCTATGATCAACATTGGCGGCATATAATCGGCTCCAGATCACGTGGCCGCTTGTTCTGGCTGCGAGTTGAGGAGGTGAACGCTGCTCGTTTTTCTTTATTTTTTTACTGGGACTTCTATTGCGTGGGGTGAAAAACGGACGCGTGTTTCATAGGTCATTAACGTCAGGGATCCGTTCTAAGCGGTATTTGCGCAAAGTACAAAAATTGTTGCTTCGCCCCTTTAAGGTCAGGAGTATTCCCCGAAATGTGGAAGATTGCCGTGGTCTTTCCGGTTCTGAAGTCGGGAAAGAAATGTGATGTTCTCAACTATAGACTGATTTCCCGCCTCTCCTCATTTTTAAAACTCTTTGCAGCAGTCATTCATCAATTCTTGTCTTTCAAATTTTGAAACTTAACCCTCCCTAATCAGCATGGGTTTATAACCGGCAGATACGACTACAAATCTTGTAAGTTTTATGTCTACCGCATCCCAGGTAGTCTGCAAGAGAAGTCAGCTAGACGTGGTCTACTTTGATCTAAGTAAGGCATTTGACGTTGTTAATCATACGATCATTTTATCAAAGCTTTCCGCCTATGGGGTTTGTGGCACAGTATACGACTGGTTTAAAAGCTATTTGTCAAACAGGAAAGCGTACGATCGAGTCAACAATATGAACTCTTCATTGTACGGGGCAAGTTCTGGCGTTCCTCCGGGATAAGTCCTAGGACCGCTCCTGTTCACAATTTTTGTAAATGACGTCTCTGATGCTATTTCTAATTCTTGGTTTCTGCAATACGCTGATGACATTAAAATTTACAAAGAAATAGTTACTTTAGATGATTGCGCTAGGCTTCAGAAAGATGCATGTTCTTTTTTTAGGTGGTGCTGAGCCAATTATCTTCTCTTAAACCGCGTTGAAACCAAGGTTATGACATTTACTCGGAAGGCGCAGAATACATTTTTCGCATATAGTATTCATGGTGAACCTCTGTCCCAGGTATGTGCAATGAAAGATCTGGGAGTTATGTTCGATCCTAGCCTGCGATTTTCTAGTCACATAACTAGGCTCGTTAACTCGTCTCTGCGCACGCTGGGTGTTGCCTCTCACTTAACGAAGGACTTCAAGCATCCTTCTGCGTTTCTCACGTTGCACCGCTCGTTATGCATGCCCCAGTTAGAATATGCCTCAGTTGTGTGAAACGCAATCTCTAAAACCAACTCATTGAAAATCGAACGAGTTTAGAAAAAGTTTATTTCCATCTTTAAACATCGCTACTTTATGAAGGATGATCATTGTTCAACTTATTTCGAAACGTTAGAGCGTGTTGACTTGCTGAGCCTGCACCGGCGTCGGCAGAAGGCGGACCTATTGTTGTTGTTTAAGACGTTGCATGGGTCGATTAATTCCCCAAGCCTCTTGTGTGAAGTGTGCCTTAGGGTTCCACGTGTGCCTACTCGGAATCAATCATCCTTTTATATTTGCAAAAAATTTAGTCTTTTAAGCCCAATTATTATACTGACTGAGTGTTATAACCAGTACTCTGAGAAACTCAATATTTTTAACTCGTGCTACAGGAAATTTGTTATCTCTAATGAAGACCTGTCTGGCGGGTGAATGAATGATTGTGGTCTACTTTAAGACTGATTTCGGAGAGCACAGACATTCTTGAGTCTGTGCTTGTGCTACTGCTTCGTATATTATTCGCTTTCTCAAACTTGTTTTTACATTACTGCAATTTCGCTTCATTGTACACAAGACCTAGAAATTGTATTTTGTTATCATTCAGCTCAGTGTATGTCGTGTATGGTATATTCAGTTACTGTATAGTGCATTGCTCTTCTGTATTTGTGTGTTTTATGTAATCATTTCCATCCAGTGTGCCAGTACCAAGACTGCAAGGTTGTTCCTGGGCACTATAATAAACATTGATTGATTGATTGATTGATTGATTGATTGATTGATTGATTATTATTATTATTATTATTATTATTATTACTTAAATTTGCGAAACAAGCTTTGCATTTTTTAGGTATCCCGTGTGATTCTCTCTAGGTTAACTATTAAAAATTTTAAATTAGGAAAGGGCACGTCTGCTTCAACAAATCTACTACACGGCTTTGTCGACATTCCTTGCAGAAGTGTAGTCCGGCCATGTATTAATATCACGCTACTGAGAAGTATCACCACAAATGCTATTTCCAGCATTCACTTGCAAACAACAACAACAAAAAAAAGCTTCCTTAAAAGACCTTGAATCCTACGTACCCAGTAGAACCGGGGCACAGCGGCCTGATTGTGACCGGTCGCAGCGCCCTCTTGATCGCAGAGGAAATGTTAGAATACAAAGTTCTTCACTTTTTTTTCTGGGGGGAGGGGGGGAGGGGGCGGGAGGAGGGGGGGTGGGAGGGGGGGGGGGAGGACGGCGGCCGCGGTCTTGTTAACGGCAGTCATAAGTAGTTAGTGCACTAAAATCACTTCAACTTGGCTACAAAACGTTAGCAGCGTATCGCCGCATGCTGTTCATTGTTTTCTTGAAACCTAGCTGAACCCGATGGTGAGATCCATGCGCATGAGACAAAGCTCATGCGATCCCTTTTCCACGTTTCGAGGAAGTACCAAACGGCGGTGCCTAGTTGCTTTACAGTGTTATTTAGTGGATCGTACCGGTACATCCGATACCCGCGATACAATCCCCGATAACGATATGATGCATGCGGAAAGGCGGCGTCGGAGTATCGAGTATCGTTATCGGAGTCATCGGGACGATCTACTAAAACTCTATGATTGCTCACCAGCCTACTGAGGGGCTTGGACACTTTTAACATCTTCTACCCCGCAAAATAGAGTACCCCCAAAATAAACGAAAAGTTTACGTTTGACCATGAGCTACTTTAGTTGGAAAGAAAAAAAATATCGTTTTTAAGGATTATTTTAAATGTGATAACATTTTCATTGGTACCGTGAGGTAGGCCTGCCCCTGACATATAGCTGCAACAGCTCAAGTTGTAGATGAGCAGTTTCGTCAGTGCAGTACACTTGCTAGCCTTACTAACACGGTCGCACGTCGTTTCAATGCGTGCTTATAAATGCCTAGCCCAGCGTGCGATCCCCACATCCCACATCGCTCGTGTTCATTCCTTGGAAATGGAAGTAAAAACGTGCCTTGTATGCTCGAACGCTGAAAATAGCACAAACTAGAAGCTCTTTACAGAAATTGCTACAGATACAATGTACTTTGAAAGGAGACTACATGTACTTTTAACACAATCTTACATGACGCCCCTTCATTCCCCTCTACCGTATGTTTTACACTGGTATGCATTGCCCCAGAGGTAATCGAGGGTGAATCGGTGTTTTTCCGAAATGACGGCAATTATTAGATAAAGTCAAGTGGCTTCAAAATGGACAAAGCTTCATTTTGTGATACAAATTTAACACGATCATATTTGAACAAAGCATTTTGAAGTAGGGAGTTGTGTTTTCCTCGGAAAGTACCAGAAAAAAGGGTTACTTGAAGCAAATTACAAGCATATACTCAGACAATGTAATTCAAGTAAATTAGAAGAACTCTAAACTTTCTTAAAGTGGTACATTAAATACAATGTACTGCTTAAAGGGATGCTGAACCGAAATTTGGATTTCACAAAATAAGGCCGTAGAAGTGTTGAACGGGACGCTACGAACTCCAGAACATCACTTATACATCGATACCTCAAAGGGATGACCGTATTATTGGAAAAGAAGGGTGCCATCAAGCGAGGAATGTGACGTCACGATTTACTCGTACTTCAAATAGTTGAGAATAAGGGGAAGCGGCCTCTCTTCTCTCCTCCTCACTTCGGTTCACCTCCTCGAGGGGACGAAGCGAAGTGGAGAGGGAATGAGAATCGGGACGTCACATGTCTCGTCGGCCTAGGTGATTGTGTTCAATCGCGTATTTCCTTTTTGAAAATACGGCCATCCGTCAGAGATATCGCAGTATGAGTGATGTTTTTTGCTTTTTGCAGTATACCGGCTATTGCTCCAGCCTTGTTTTGTGAGTTCCAAATTTCGGTTCCACCTCACATTTAAAGTATTACCCAACACTGGTTGTTTCGCGTTGAAGAGGCATGACAGATTGGATTGGCTTTCAAAGCGTCTTTCGCAAAGTCAGAGCAATCGCGCCATCTAGATTCGTAAATATCCTGAATTGGAGATAAATGTCTACTGTGATAGTCTCTTAAGTCCTAAAGCGGTTTTTGTCAAGGGCCCATGAGTCTGATGAAACAACGTCAGAAACGCGACTTCATGGTGGTCGTCCTCTCTTTGTACGCGTTATATTATCACCAAACCTCTCATGTAGCGGAAAAGCTATTTTCCTCTACATGAGAGGATTTTCCTCTACAGAAAAGACATGCACGTTTAGCATGCGGGTTCATGATGGTATGTATGTCTATGGGCCTCCGACTGCACTCAGGCCTATGGTGAAACGAAGTATAGCTCAATCCCAAGCACGATTGGATAACTATACATTTAAACTATAGTCGATCCGCAAAATATGACTGACAGTTTCGCTTTTCTGTTTGTGATTAAGTAAGACCTTGGCCCAAACAACGACTGAAGGTGAGGTCGACTATGGCGCCAGAAAGAAGTCGCTTTTTCTTGTTATTTCGTAGAAAAAATAAGTCAAAGCGAAACCGCGCAGGTGTTTTTATTCCTACTTTTAGATATAGTGCGGTCGGGCACAGTCAACTGGCTCGCGCCCACGACTGTTTCGCGTACAGCAGTCATTTGTCACCCGTCTTGTTTTTAGAAGTGTTCATCAAAAACAACTAAGGCCGACCTTTGAAGGGGGGCTTAAAAACATTTTGAACTCAAGGCCAACAAACTACAAAACGTAAAAATAACTACAAAACAACAAAGTGCAGCACAACCGGTGCCGTCTTCCTATATAGAACTCAGTAGCTCTACATCCAGCCAGTTTTAATCGCAGACCATTAAGCGGACGAAGAGCAGAATATCCGCTGTTACTGAGAACAAAATGGAATCGGTAGGTTCTTGCTTTTTTTAAGTCCGAGATTTGCGCTTAAATAAGTGGCCTTCTGAGCACATAATATACATCAGAAAAAAATATTATGTTCTAGAGATCGATACTCTAACAATTCAGGAGCCTTTATTTTCCCCAAAATCATTAGAGAATGTCAATCTCTGGAATCTAGAAAAAAGCTCGGCAAATAGCAAACTCGATGATCTGTTCAGTGCTAAAAAACGTTTTTAGCTCTGGAATTGACCATAATGTCTCACCACGCTCATTGCCACAGCGGGGGATATTCAGTTCTTAGTTGTAATCATGGATTCAACCCCGCCATTTGTCTAGCTTCCTCCGTCGATTGCAGCGATCAGCTTTCCCATATGTATTGTGGGAAAGCAGTCACTCCAGGCTTTTTAGAGTACAGATAGCATAGTCATTTGGGCATGATTACGACCGCCCTTCTCTCCGATTCATTGACTGAACTGAGACCAGTGAGTGCTGTTTTGAGTACACTGAGAGATGGAATACATGAAGGCCATTGGAACGGCGAAGTGGGTAAGAGACAACAGAGCGTTTTAGGGAACCGTTTTTGCACACCGTATTCTATACTATGGGCCCTCCGGTACCAACTGCGCATCCGCTACCACAGAAGACTCGCATATGCGCAGTTCGTACGTGAGGGCCCATCGTACCGAATAAGGTGTGCAAAGGCGGTTCCATAAAGCTCTCAAATCAGCGTCTATTTCGTTTCCTTAGTTTAGTAACGGTGCCATGGAGCGCGTCTGCAACCGGTGTGTTTACGGTCTTGTTCCGCGTATGCATTCAAAGTGGTCCCTAGGGGGGAACAAATGACGTCACAAAAGACGCGGAGTGTCACGCTGCCGGATGTTGCGATCCTGGTGGTTGGTCCTAGAAGTTCCGGAAAAATGCACGAGCAGACGCGAGTGTCGCTGTCGTCACAGCGTCTCAACTCCTGGCTGCCGAATCTTCCGCGGACTGTCAAGCTGGAGAGCAATCTGCAGAGCTGGAGAGCTATAGCGTGAGACACAAAAGTCTCACGCTATAGCGTGAGACTTCTATGACGTCACCAGCCGGAAATCGAGGGAGCACTAGTTTTGAACGCGGTAAAGAGACCAATCGGAGACGCCTTAAATCTGCGTAATCACCGATGATTTCTTCCTTTAAAAGCGCCACTGATCGTCAGGTCGTCACCGCGTCCGAGTAGACCATTCAGAGATCTCCGCCAGTCAGGACTCCATCTCCTATGGCAAAACCGTAGCGCTCAGTTTTCGGTGCCACCTGCAAGAGGCCCAAGTGCGGCGCAGATTGGACGTCAGCGTTCGACCGGGACTCGCGCGAAATCAGCGAGAACACGAATCCCTGAGGATCGCGAACTCAGCACTGGAGTCGAACCTACGCTCCGCTTTGACCTCTTGCGGGTGACGCCGAATACTCAGCACTATCATCGATTCCGACCGCAACCGACGCTAGAATCGGATGGAGCCAGTCAGGCAGTGTCAAAAAAGCATCGTCACGGGGTTCGTCGCTTTTGTGCGTTTCCTATCGCCGGCTGAAACAATCAGGTACGGTGAATGCTTGCGTGATCCTGCGCATTTCTTTCTGTGCGCGATTAATTTGGCCGGGGAGTGCAGACGCGCAAAAGCGACGAGCGCCGTGTGACAATGGACGTTTGACGCTGCTTGATCAGCACCATCGGATCGTATATTGTTGGCTGTCGTAAGGCCGAATGTGAAGCGGATTGTGGGACCCTCGCTGTGATTGCGAAGACGCGCCTGGGCACGGTGGAGGCCTCAACCGATACCTTCCTGTGCCTTTCTCCTCACAACCGTGACGTAAGGTTAAAAACTAGATCAGGGGTGGTCAAGCTGCGGCTCGCGAGCCGATTGCGGCTCTTCGCATGTTAAAGTGCGACTCGCGGCTCCCTGCCCAAACCACCCCCCCCCCCCCTCCCCTGCCTTCCTCCCGGTCACACGAGCATTTCCCCAAAAAGAGAAATGGAACGCGTTTCAAATCGAAAGACAGGTTGCGGTTTAGTAGTCTTGTGCTACGGCTACCTTACGTACAGTTGGACTGCATTAGAATTAGATAGACTGAAAACGAGTAGAGTTTCGTTTATTGCTCTGGACATACGTTTGCCCCCCCCCCCCCCCCCCCCCCCGCTTCCCCGTGGCTCTTGGAAGTTTCGTGCTTTTGTTTGCGGCTCTTAGGCCGGGTCAACCTGGACACCCCTGAACTAGATATATGCTCGTTACCGCTAAGGGCAATGAATAAGTCTAAAAAGAGAACGCAGTCAGCTTTCTGAGAAACTAAGATTTGCGTTTTTTTGTGTGCATACTGTAAAATATTTATTTCATTTGCATTGTAAACTATGTGGGTTAGACTATTTCTTTGGGAAGGGTACAATGCCTTCCTATTTGCTAAAACATCATTCAATAAAACAACATTATCTGAACTCGGAATACAACATTTTGATATCACTATAGCCCATTTGGAGCTTCGAAGCAAAAACAACACAAAAAAGAGAGTTTTTTGTTTATTATTTATCAAGTCGTGTAACTGTACTTACGAGAACCAATTACCAGAATATCCAGGACTGCATGAAGGCTTCTAGAAAGATATCCAAACACAAGTGGGGACTTACCATCAGATGCTTCCCACTTCGATGTGCTCCTGAGGGGTGCCGAAATAACATTCACCTTCGGGGCACACTCCAGGCCACATTACGTCAATATTTCCATTCACTAACACTCTGTTGCTGAAATTAGATTCTATAAAGACGGGCACGGAACTTTCGTCTTTCCTTCATTTTGGATAGTGAGAACGGTAGTGTCATTGTTCCCCGAATACACAGCCAACGATGACGCCGAAATCATACGATAATCTAGTCAAAAGCACTCCGACTCCAGTGCTAGCTTAATCCACCAACTGCGTTGGAGCGTCTAGAATATATAACGATTAACTGGCTGAATCGCGAAGCCTGCGAAGCTGCGGGAACCCGAAAAACAGGCGCCAAGAAGATCGACCAGCCGGCGCCAGTCGCCCGGAGCCCAGACCGCGCCAACACATCACATCGGTATAAATTGACAAACGCCAAAACCTACGGCTCCAGTGAACCCATAGAATCGCTAAAACATGGCACATTTCAGCACCTTACAAGTGTCCACTCCGGCGGTGAGGTGTCACGTACCTTGCCCCCACGCTCGAATTGGCGCATTGGTGCCACAGAGTCCAGCGTTTGTTGAATTCTGCTGAAATCGGCTTGTTCACTCACTTGCCCATGACCTTGAGAGCCGGCGCTCCAGTGGCGACGGAAGATGCCGTCCGCAAGAAACCTTCGTGGACAGGAGCTCATCGGAATGGTGAACAAAGATTCGGAGTTTTTGTTATTGTTGTTGAATTTTCTTTTGTTTTTTTTTTTTCCTTTCACTTCTCATGAACTGAACCGTTGATGGGACAAACCGCTCGCTGTTGCACGGTTGCAAAATTTGTAGAAAGCTTCCCACATCGATCGGAAATTGCCTGCTCTCGGCACGACGGATCGGATGACACTGACAGCGAGTCTTCATCCTGTTGCCTAGTCGCACGGCTGGAAAGCTCGCTTGCGTGCCATTTATACTTAAATGTAATTCGCTTAAGAGTTATTTTTAATTTTCTTGAATATGATAAAAACAAAAACAACATAAGGAAAAAACCGAACCAAAAACTGGACGCCTTTTACTGATAACTTGCGTTTTAGCTGTCAGCAGGTATTCGAACTGTGCAATGCTGGAAGTCTATTTTGCTTTCAGATTGGGACCCAAAAAGCAGACTAGCTAGAGGCGATCACGTTGTCATACTACAACAAAAAATCCCCTGAAACGGAAATCGGCAAGTACCTCTTGTTGCTGCGAAAGTTATATTGTTTTCAAGTTAGAGGGGACGCAGTAATTTTCACTCAAGAAGCCAACATCTTCACGCTTGTCAATTCACTATTTTAGCTACGAAGGCCACCGGCACAGGCACTGAACAAGTGACTGAATACGTCTGCCCAGTGACATGGACATTCGTAACCAATATTCTTAGTCAGATCAAATGCCTAGGGTGACTTTCGTATACAATTCTCCCATCGCAATTGCAGTTTGCACGAAGCATCCGTTGCTAGTGCAAAATGAGTGTTGTAACAACACGATATAAGTAACGGCATTGCTGGTAACACGTTACTTATTCTCTTCTTTTACGCATTGTAAATAAATAACAACGGCTATTCATAGACTTGTTATACATAGTACGCGCATGTGTAAAAAGCACTCACTTTATTACACATAGATTGATGCGTAAAAGTGTATTCATAAAAAAGTTCAACCACTCGGCGAAACAAGTGTGACAATGGTAAGAATGCGACAGCAACGTCTAAGCGCTGAAGATATGTCTAAACTTCAGAAAAAGAAGTCTGCACTGTTGCACTTTGAATTGTCTTTCTTCATTCCCAATGTCATAAGGCACGCTCTTTTAGATATAAATCTATTTCTACTTTCAACATTCGCTGTGCTCTCTCAGTATATTGCATCCACTGGTGCCAAGGAACTTTCCCACAAAGCAATTGCTTTGTGGGAAGGTTCATAACTTCATATTTGTCCAGATTTCTTGGAATTTTCCCCGATTTTTCTAGATTTCTCAAGACTTCTTACAGCGTTCCAAGAACCCAGAAATTACCGAGATTGAATGCCACTTTTTTTCACTTGCAGCATTTTCCTTCCATCGCCTACCTGGAACCTCGGTGTTTGTTGGAGTATCTCGTCGCAGTCGCCGCCATCTTTGCAACCATTGCTGCTGCTACCGTGTGGCTTCAGACAAGACCCCAGAGAAAGCGCGTCCTCCCTCCGGGCCCCAGAGGCACTCCGCTGTTAGGTTTCCTGCCCTTCCTTGGCAAAAACCTTCATGTCATGTTTAGAGACCTCGCCAAAGTCTACGGTCCAGTCGTGAGGCAAGTGTGCAATCCTTTTACGCACACGTGTGATCACCTAGTGCTCTAAACCAAATGCCTGCGCGCCTATCTTTACGCACAGACCTTTTAAAAACGAAGTAACTATGTTCTGCGTCGCATGAATGTAAGAACGCACGATAGGGGCGTTACGCTCACAAAGAGGAGATTGGAAGATTGGTGTAAGAGACCTGTGCAAGTGTGAAATTGCGCATAAAATGAATGTGTTATGTGTTCCTTGTTTACGGATAAACAAAAAAAATCTGGAACACTTTGAATTGGCATGTTAAATCAATCAAATAAAAAGCAAATAAGACGGTGTTTTACAAATAAATTTTATAAGAGCACAGCGTCAGTGGTCCGAAGGAGGCGTAAACTTTAGTTACCTTTGAAGTCTCGAACTACTGAAAGAAAGGTTTGTCTCTTGGATTGTCAAGGTTCCTTCAGGACAACAGGTCATACTATCCGGACTTCATTTATTTTGTTTTTGCGCTTTTATTTTAATAGGGTACAAAGTAAAATAAACTCAAAATTCTAGAGAATTGAGAATTTAACAGAAATAAACTCCAATAAACCCCGAATATATGCGAAAATAAACTCCGAAAAACACCCACCGAATTTCACGACAAATAAACTCCGAAAACACGTAATCCTTGTAATACATAGAGCTCCTTGTTTTCGTTAACTGCTGATAAACCCTGAAAAATCGCCTCAAGCTGGTTGTGCCGAAATCGGGGAAAACCGAAAGACCTAGAATGAAGGCTGCCCTTGAATACAAAAAAGCCCATTCTACACGGAAAGAGGCTTGGTTTAGATCTTCATTTTTTGTTGACTCATAACACAACCGGCGCTGAACTGTCCGCGAGGTGGATTTTTCCTTCGGAAACGACGCCCCTTATCTTGTTCCCTTCTATTATCAGTACACAGATGTTTTCACACCTTCTGGGCCTTGCTCATGTTCCTTGCAGGTGGGGGAACCCACGCAAGGAACATAAAATTGAACACGAGCCCCGATAAACACCGATTTTTTTGTCCGGCACAGAAAACTGATACCGAAAAACATTGAATCGATGGGGAAAAATAAACCCCGAAAAAGCAGACTCGAACTGTAAGCAAAATAATCCCCGAAATTACGGTGCCCTAGAACTTATAGACCATTTTATTTGCAAACGCCACCAGGCTGTTTTCCAGTGTTTGACATACCAGCAAACTTCCGGCTCATAGAAAGAATGAACAAAGCCCACGTTAACACCGCTGCTTGAAACGTCAATGAAACATTTACCCACCAATGCTCTAGGTGAACGACAAAGAACCAAGACGCCCGAGATCTGATAAAAGTTTTCTAATATTCTTGTAAACCAACTTGTTCCCTCCAAGATGTTAACTTGTGCACCCATCGCTAACCCTTAATTTTTGTTGTCCGTGTAGCATTTATGCTTTCTAGCACTGGTGACATAACTCGACGGACTTGCAAAGACGGAGAGACCGGAAGTCGCTTGGGACGCAAGCAGCGGTTCATGCTTGTAAACAGCGAAAGGGTCTATACGGTCTAAAGCCGAAGTAACACTGCTTGTGCATCATACAAACGACAGTCGGCACACAGATTTGAACGCGAGTCGCCGCGAGATCCGTGCTTTGAATGCCGCATGACAATAAGTTCAAAGAGAAAACTTGGCACGCAACATTAGATCCACGGATATCGCGGTGACTCGTATTTGCACACCGTCTTTTGGATGATGTATCAGCAGTAGGACATCGCCTACGGATGCTAAACCAAACATTTTAGTGTCCATAAGTGGTAGACGATCTTCCCAAGAGCCAGCAGCCGCCGGTGTGCGTGAGCACACGCAACGAATTTGACGTCATAGTCCACCATTCACGCTTAGGATGAGAGTGAAATCTGTGAGCTCCGAGGAAAAGGAAAATAAAAACAGGCTTTTCATCTCCAAAGTGGTGTTAAGAGTAGGCGAATAATTGGTCTAACAAGCACGTATGCGTTTGTACGTATGGTGCATCATTTTCTCGCTTTCCGTAGAGATGAACATGCGCGTGCTGGGTTGAGGAGATTCCACGCTGGGCTGAGGACATGTAAATATTGGAAAGGTGCATAGTAGGCGCAAGCTGCAGCCCGATAAAGCCTGATCAACGTAGTGCGATTTTACTTGCGATTTCGCAGTTAGCTTCTGTGGCAAAAAAAAACAACAAAAGCCCGAGGGAAGTTGATGCGCTCGACGTCGCAATCGCAAATTCGCAAGCAAATTGGCACCTTGCCAATCGGGTTTAAAAGATAAACGACCACTAGCATCCATTAATTCGTCGTCTCTAGCCACTGCTTTAGGTATTATTCCTGTGAACAGCCGACTTGGACTTCTCCTTTTCTCAGACATCCGCACGAGTGCTACTAAATTTAGGAATGTCACGATGTTTCGTCGAATCTCAAGGCTTGACTGCTTCGGCGAAGCTCCGAACTTTGGGGAAAACTCGGTGAACTTCAAGCAACATCTATGCAAAGTTTGAAAATTTTTAGAACTATTATTTATACAGGTGCTTTTTTAAAGTTTTATAAAATAGTCACTAATTATGCGTACCCAGTAGAAAAGCGAACATATTAACTTTTAATAAATTTACGAGGTCGCCAAATCGATGCACCCTCCTTGCCAGGTAGAGCCAGTTTGTTTTAAACTTCCGCGAGTGCGCATGATAATTAAATTTTTGTCATACTTTCCTCTAACTTCCAGCTGAAAGTTTGAAAATTAAGTAGAACCAACTAGAGTTTCCGAAGGTTCGCGACACTCAGAATTATTGCAACGTTCCTTGTCAATTTTTTCTCCTTTTCCAGAATAAAAGTTGGAACCGCCAACATCGTGGCACTCAACAGCTACGACTCTATCAAAAATGGTCTGTCCAACAACGCCATACAGGGTCGCTCTCGCAGCGTGTTCCTTGACCAATCCAAGTCGCCAGGTATGGCTTGTTCTTCTGACAGCGATAATGAATCATGCGAAGAGTGCCATACTAAGAAAGCTTATTTGAATTTTTTTAGGAAATTTAAAACTAAGCTAAGCACATTTCAATGTTCAAGAACCTAACCGCACGATATATGTAGGTTAGAGATGTTTCATGACAGTACCTTCCCCATGCGCCCCTAGTGTGCCGGGCAATACTGTGCCGAGGTAAAAAAGTTCCTACTCTAAGTGACGCAAGCTACCGCCATATATACCAGGTAGAGCATCTAGCACCCGGCCATTCACGATGCCTTTTGTACTTCTTAAGCTTGCTCACGTAAAAGAAATCATAAATTTAAATTTTAAAAAATTAGCTTATTAATTCAAAAACATTGGGTGTGTATAAGGACTGCAACTAATGCAACCTGCTCGTTTCGTATCCTTCAGGCGTTGCAACTCTCAACGGAAAAGTGTGGCTAGAGAACCGTCAAATGTGTTTGAAGCTGCTTCGAGAACTCGGAATGGGAAAAACGTGCCTCGACGAAAAAATTAGGGTAAGATTTGGAAGCAATGAACTTCGGTTACTGTTCGAGCAGCTGCACAATTATGGCCTCGTCTTCAACGCAATGAAATGCGTCTTTGGAACATCCGAACTAGACTTCCTGAGAGATAGAGGGCCCCCTCAAGTCATGCATTTGTTGTCTTCTGAAGTCCAGGTCATCAGAGACTTTCCACAGCCAACTTCATTACGCAAGCTACTGGAATTTTCGTGTCTCGTTAATTAATTTTTGTCGACGTTTCACAAACAACTGCGCCCGAATTCGCCGACCACTTACACACCTGTTGCGCTCTCCCAAAAGTATCACGGCACCGGTTATCTGGAACCAAAGTTGACTAGAGGCATTCACGAGTGCGAAACAAGCATGTCAAAACAACACTCCTTGCATATAAACGACCTCAAGCACCCACAAAGCTTATGGGGAGGGAACATATTCACCCACAAGTGCATATTCCGTCCTCCTTCCCCTTTTAAAGGTGTAAGAACAACCCTGTGATGACAATGTATTCGGTCAGGGGTTTCCCCAGAAATTTAAATTAGTGGGGGTGACTAAATTTTTGGGGAGGGGTGGGGGGGCGGGGTTCGGCAAGGGGGGGGGGGGGGGGGGCATTGAGAATAGAGTCGTCGTTGCAAATTAAGGGGGTGCCTTCAGAAAACCAAGGGGGGTGTACACCCCCCCCCCCCCCCCCCATTCTAGGGGTGTGTAGGGAAATCACTGCATTCGGTGTTTAGATAAATAAAAAACACTCTGAGTCTCCAACCTTTTGAACATAGATCATCTGCTAAAAGGCGCCCAATTACTACAGCTCAAATTTTAGGAGGAAAAGCCCATCTTTTTTACGTGTTATTTAGCAGTTGTGCGCGGTAAAATCGCTATAGCACGGTCGCTGCAGCAATCTAATATCGATATTTATGAGACCAACTTCATGTATTGTGTTACCAATTTTATAGTGTATTACCAACTTCATAAAAAGTTTAATATATTGTGGTCTCATTTCCTATTATATAGCGGTATATGGACACACATTTCAATCATTACCCACAAGTGAACCAGAATTTGCAGGGAATTCCCACTAAGCTCTGCTTCTCCTCAAATGTAAGGGCATTCGAAGAACAAAAACAACCCAAATGTATGTGTCAAAACCGAGCACGATCATTCATATGCTCACTTTCCGGGTACAAAGCGCACTTGTTTGATCAAACATTTATGCGAACGCCATCACTGGCCAAACATCGGTATAACAGGCATGGCGCATGGTTCTCCGTGCAGGAGAAGAACAAACATTTGAATACTTCATGTTGTTTGCTATAAAAGAACTGACAAAAATAAGTAACCTGTTTGTGACCTCGTCAGCGTAGCATGACCACGCCACAACCCGGTCACGTGGCACCGGTCGCTAACTTTGGCGGGCAATCTCTTTGCCAACGAATTTGGCGAACTTTATTGGCTCGGTGCCTCTTAACCTTTGATAGCCATCGCAATAGCATGGGCGCGGCGCCTGTTATCACTGGCAGGTGACGCCTCAGTCCCATTTGTTGTCTTCAGCTAGCAGGTGACCGTAGCGACAACCAATAGCGTTTTTTTTGCGTTGGACGTCTCAGTGTAAAACCCGATTGCAGCGAAATTTACCGAATAAAGAACGTATTCGACGTACTTATTATGATTTTATTTGGTATGACCGAAGTACTGCAACAAATATATTAATCGGTTGTAACTGAGAGCCTATGAAACGCAGGGTGTAGATTATCATGGTTACCGTCCTTGCTTCCTGGTTCGTTCATCGGCGCTCTTATCGGGCAATGCCGCAATCGCATCGGCCGTGGTGCCATAATAAGATACGCGTGGCGCGCTACGCCCCACACTGCATAGTAAGTAACATGTAATATCCGCTCCTCACGAATGCAGGACGAGGTACGGTGTCTCCTGAGTCAAATTTCGGAACTGAAAGGAGAGCCTGTCTTTATCAGCAAGTACACCACACCCAGCATATCGAACAACATCACGGGCCTGCTGTTCGGGAGAAGGTACGACTACGACGACCCGCGGCGTACCTACCTGGACGAGAACATGGACGGCGCCGGAAGGGCCCTTTCGTCCGGATCGCTCGTCATGTTCCTCCCCACCTGGGTGTACACCATCGGGGCCCACCTGCCCTTCACAAGAATCTACGCCATAAGGCGCTGTTTTGCGAACATCGTGAACTTCACCAAGTGAGCAACCTTTTCAACGGACACGTGTGTCTGTGTTGACGACTTGTGAACAGCCCCTTGATAGTTGCTTTTGTACTGCCCAACACATTTCTTACCTTCTCCATGAGTAAGTTACCTTCATGTTTTCGCGGCCCCTCTTCATAATGGTGCAGAATGTGTCGTCTGCTACGACAATCGCCATTTTGGCTTCAGCGCTCTGCTCCTTCGCTTCCCTGTAAGCGTCGCGTACAGTAGCGAAGTTCGGCATTAAAGACAAAGCAGCTGATTGTAACAATGAATATACTTTGCTGGACAAGCTCCTCTTGCGAAGCCCCCATTCCTTCCACTTAACCAGAGCGAACACTAAGGACGAAGCGAGTGGACTCGCCTCGTCTCCAGCGTTCGTGCTGCTGAAGTACGTTAAGATTTCCTGCTCCGTGATTCATTCACTCGACGTTTTTATCAGCTAAAGCACCAACCTCAATCACCGTGTAGCGACCAACGATACGCGAGACTCACTACACCCTGCGTCGCTGTCAGCTACTATAGGACGTCTAATGAAGGTCACTATAAAGGTGGCCGAGGTACTTGATAACACACTTCCAGGTTGCATAACGTATCATACACTTACTACATTTATCTAGAAGCTGAACTTCGTCTTCAACTATATCTATGTCATTTATCTAGTGCAGTGGTCCCTATCCTTTTATGTTCCACGGACCCCTTGTGAATTCGTGGAGATAATGGAGGACCCCGTTCGTGGTGAAGGGAAAGGAGAGGTATAGATTAGTTATGATAATGATTTAATGAACGTATATAACTAAAAGCTAGTCTGAAGTAGACTTCCATGTTTGGCATACACACGAGAAGACTCACCCGAGAATTAGAACGTTTCTTCTCAATCTGAAAAAAATATATAACTTTTTTTCTGGGCTTAACTGATGAGGCAGGGCTTCGTGGATCCCTAGAATGCCTTAGCGGACCCCCATTTTAGAACCACTGATCTAGGACATTAAATTCAAAACAGCAGTTTCCCATCTGTCCCAAGAAATGAAAGGCCTATGCCTTCCTGGTTGCACTGGCCGCCGATCACAGCGATTTAGATAAAGCTACCCTCTTGAATGCGTCAAGGTCTTTTGTTTTCAAGTTCAGAAAACAACTTTCAGATTCTGACGGGGACGCGTCTGCGGCCAAGCTAAAAAAGAAACACCCCCAGTGGTCAGACGTTGTCAGGACGGGTGAGTTTCTCCAACAAGTGCACGACATTGTGAAAGACGACCCCAGAAAGTCAAGGAGGATTATTGCCAAGCGTCTTGAGGTGGCAGTCTAGTATCAGGTTTGTGCTGCATGGGGACCTTATATACCAGTCGCACGTGATGAGAAAAAGGCAGTTTATATTCAAAAAAAAAAAAAAATCTGTGTCATCCGGTCGAAGCGCCTGTTGTACAAGCTCAAGTAACCTGAGGAGCCGGAAGTGCTTTGGTTTTCTTTCCACGAGAACTTTGACCAAGACCAAAATGTGTTCGGGAGGACTGAATTCCCGATAAGGTGCCTATGGTCATACGGACAAAGCTTCTGTCATTTGTGGTGGTCGTAGCCGTTGTGAGCAACGAGGGTCACGTCACGCCACTGCCCGGCGTCTAACAGGGCCTTAGGGTCAACTCGAAGGCATACATCGAGACCCTGGGCACTGTATCTCAAACCTTGGATAAAAGGGGTGCCTCAGGGGAGGCGTTACATTCTTCAACAAGACTGCGTCATGCCACACGGCCCAAGCGACCCAATATTGGCTGGCTGGCAACCTCCACAATCAAGTCATCCCCGAACAGGTGGCCTCCCAACTCTCCAAATATAAACTCCCCTGGACAACTGTCTGAGGCGTCGTCGAGAGAGCGACCAACAAGCGGCCTTAAAACTCCAAAGTTGTTAAGGGCTGCCATTGTGGACGCTAAGGCCAACACCAACGAGGACCCCTTTATCAGGGCATTCAGCCGTTTTCGAAGCCGTATCGAGTCAGTCATTGTCGTTGAACTTGGTTTTATTATATAAAGATCCCGAACACAAATAGGAAACAGTATCTGCCAATTTGTTTTTACAAATATATTCATACTTTCATAAGCATCTTTTTTATTCAAACCGCGGTTATGTTCTCAGATACCTCACGCACCATGTGTTACCAATTTAGTGCTCTTCGTATATTTGGGGCCTTCAAAATTAAGTGTTTATTCGTTACGACAACCTTCCTATGGCTTACACGAAAGTTCCAAGTGACAGGCACTGGAACACCTGTTCAATTTTCTTATTTTTTTCATTCCAGAGAACGCACCAAAGAATATCTACTCTCCCTGGACGAAACATACGACCAAAGTTTCATCAAAAGCTACCTAGAAAAGACGACTGATCACCAAAAGCGTCCGTCGCCTTACTTCAAGCGTATGTGCTCGTATTATCCTATTTCAATACACCGATCTGACTAAGCGCTCCACGCATGCGTGACTCCGCCATAACTGTAGTTTATTCACTGTTCCAATGTCTACGAAATCAGAGTCCAGCGTGGGAACATCACAGCCCAGCACGCGCATGGTCATGACTTTAGAAAGCGAGCGAAACATGCGCAACATGCACGAGCTCTGAAGATGGCACCGCCCAGAAGCTCATTTTTGGAATGGTCTACAGGAATGCAGGAGCCAATAGACTTATTGATAAATTACCCAAGCATCAAGGAGAATGCAGGAATTGGTGTTCCACGCGCCACACGCGCACGCCTTCTCCGTATAAAAGTTCCAATGTAAATAACAAAATAAAGCTTTGACGAATCCGCGTGCAAAATGCCATTTGTTTTAGGCATTTGCTTTAGAAAAGTTACTACTGCTAAGGCCAGCACGTGCGGCGCGTGGAACACCAATCTCTGCATTCCCCTTGACGCTTGGGTAATTTAGCAACAGGTCTATCCCCGAGGCAGCTCGCGCCGTACCGTGTTCTGATCACGCGGACCCTCAGTGAAGTTGACGCGCGTGCTTAGAGACTACAATTCCCACAACGGCCGTGTTCCAAAATTTACTCGATCTTACACCAGGGTACGAGTTTTGCACCTTGGCGTTCCAAAACCCAGAGCCGTATATTAGGAGAGTTTGGACAATAGGCGGAGCAAAGGCCGCCGCCAGCGCCGAATATTCCCCCCACGCTTAGAGCGTAAACTAAATTTGTGACACAGCGTCGACCAATCAGGAGACCTCTACTCCATCTCACAAATGTCTGCAGTGAAGACAAAGGCACAGGCGCGTGAGCCTAGCTCAGCGAAACGCTTTTGTTTGTACGAGACCTCGTGCATAGGAGGCACTTTTCAAAGCCACGCGCTCGTGCCCATGCCTTTGTCTGCACTGCTAGAACAGCGTCCTGAGACTGGCTGAAAGAAAGCAGTGCAAAGGGTGGGGTGCGCGAGCGTCTTGAGACGCGGAGTTCCGCTCGGCACGGCTCAAATTATACTTCGTTTCACTTTATCTGCGAGCGAAGCCAAAGCTAGAAGCGCGAGACCAGCGCTTTTTGCATTTCTCCCCAGCTCGCGCGCTCGAGCAAAGCCTGAACGCACTGAGCTTCCGTGCTCGCGCTTCCAGTTTTGCCTTCGCTCGCACATAAGGTGAAACGAAGTATAGTCGTGGCACAAATTTAGATCACACGAGCACCGCTAGGGGCTCTTTCGCGGCCTGTGGTTGGCCCCGAGCTGCTCGCCTATTCACCACATTTGGTGGGAGTTGATATCACGAGGGCGCCACAGTATTTGGTGCCCCAGTAGACTTCCGGTAGTGTATTTATTTATTCTTCAGGAACGCACAGCGATCGAATAAGCCTTCAGAGAAGCACTGCCAAGGCTGGGGCGCGCGAGTACAAATACCAAACTGCCGCACTCAAAGTACAAATACCAAACTGCCACGCTTTCGCGCTAATGCCATTTGACCATGGTGCCATGGCATGTTTTAACCCCGCACAACATTTTGCTGAAAGGTTGTCGCCACACTGGTTTACCTATCACCTTGTCGACGCAGCGGAGTACATTCCGGGCAACGTGCTGACTTTCTTCGGCGCCGGCACCAACACCATCAACCGCATGGTCCTGTGGCACCTCCTCAACTGCGCCGACAAGCCGGACATTCAGAAGCGAATGCAGGCCGAGATCGACGAAGTGATCGGCCAGGAGCGCCAGCCGAAGTGGGAGGACCGCCATCGGATGCCCTACACAATGGCCTGCGTCTGGGAGATGCACCGCTGGAAGCCCGTTTCGCCCTTGGGAATACCCAGAGGGTAACGGGCGTTCTTCTTATATCCATTCCATGGTTGTTATATTTTATTGAAACTGAAACGAACGTTGTATGCGTGAATCAAGAGAAACTCTGTAAGATAACTTTTCTTTGCATTTTTGTACATTGAGGACACAACGTCCCAGAGCCTCAAACAACGGAATATCGACTCGTGGCCACAAAAATAAATTTCAACTGAAGATCAAAAAACAAGATCTAGACGAATGTACCGGATGTTCAAATAAGTTTTGTCTGATTTATTAGGTCCTTGAGTTTTTTTTAGGGATGAAAGCGCTCGGGGACACCAGAGCGACGAGCTCTGGTTGATATGGTTAGTGAGTAGACGCAGAGTTAGCTGCCTTTGACTCTATTCGCTGTTCGAAAGCGGAACGCCGGACACCGACATTCGGCGTTCGACTCACCTAATGTTCACTGTCGTAGTCTATGAATCGAGAAACCTTATTGCGGAGTGCTTGCAGCATCGGCCACCATTATTCACCCTTTTTTGTTTCGCAACAAACTCAGTGGCGCCATCTATCGGGTAGCCCACGCACACGTCAGGTTCACGAATATTTTCTCATTTTTTCTCGCTATTTTTTTATCATAAGAGCGAATTAAGTGTGATAGTGCTATAAGTGGCCATTTTAAGAAGATAGCGCGCATATCTGATTTCGAAAATACAGCGAAACCTGCGTTCGATAGTTCAGAACCGCTAGTGGTTCAGGGCAATTTGCACACTAGCGCCACCACGTTTCAACTCATGTGAGAAAGAGCGAATATGAGAATCGTTTGGTCCTAACGCTTGCCCATTATCCATTCATTAAAATGAACTCCGAAATCTCAGGGCCGAGGAGGACACAGAGATCGACGGCTACTTCATTCCCAAGGGCACCGTTGTGATAGGCAACATCTGGGCTGTCCACATGGACCCAACCCTGTGGAAGAATCCCGATGAGTTCGACCCCACGAGATTCCTCGACGAGACGGGTACCAAGATTTTACCCAAGCCCGACTACCTCATCGCTTTTTCCATTGGTAAGTTGACGCTTCTTGAGGCCAATTTTTTTTTTCTTCATTACTAATACATCTTTCCTGTTAAATCTGCGTTTATTTACACTATGTACAGTTCAAGTCGGAAAGAAGCTAGCCATTGCTCATGGCGTTATGGAATGAGACTGTCTCTGCTATCGCGGGTGCGCGCGTGCTCTTCTTGAGCCTCGTCTTCGTCTAGCTTGGCCGCGATATATGTCAATTACCCTGTCTTGTTCGTCGTCTTCGACATTTATGCGTTCCCGGGCGAGGGGGAGTTTTGGAATAATAAACACGACTTTCAGGATTCGCGTCCGCGCAAATTCTGTAAAATAACTTTGCGTTTAGCTCGGGTACTGGCCCCATACCACCTAGTATAGACATGACCTGCGCTTTTAGGTCATCGCTGGTGAATCGCCCACCCAACCCAAGAGGCAAAGACGCTGAAGCTCAATGCTGCCCTACCATGTTCTATTTAAAACTCCGCAAATATTTGCTCGATCCATAGAGTGAGCTATATCTAGCTCACTCTAATTGAAGTTCCTGAGCACCGTAATTGAAGTCTAATTGGAGTCCATGAACGTATCATAGTTGGAGGCTGAAGCTGAACGACATTGTGTGCTAAAGCGGCAGATGCCCGCAATTTTGGCGTCGCCACCTGCTATCATCCCGTTTGTCGTGAGATGCCGCAAGAGACGCTGCTTCCGCCGCGGACGCGAGCTAGGTATCGCTGTGGGGATCCACTAGTGGTGGCGTTTGAAGAGAAAAATTGGGCTTTTTTTTTTTTTTTTGCGTGTGGTATTGACTTGACGCGAGGTTAGCGTTTGCTTTCTGGGTCTTGATGACTTGGAATGTTCCTGCCGTAGTTTTCCTAATGCATGTCCCAATATAATCTCTTTTTTTTTTTTTACGACTCGTCTAAAAACGCCTACGGTTCGGATGTAGCCATCTTGAGCGCGGGTACCGTTCGCCGCGAGATTAGACCACAGCAGGTGCTGGATAGTAGCTCACGTACCAGAGAGCATTACCAAGTCATCCATAGGAACTAACCGATGAACATAAGCACGTGGTCTTCACTATTGAACACGACACTCGTGGCCAGAGCATAATCGCGACTACATGGAGAGCTTTCTGAATGTTTTATCACACTCTCTTTATAAAAATGGAGCCTCCCTTGTGAATATTTTTAATAATCACCGAAATTGAACGACGCCTGAAAATAAGTTGACGTGGGATTTTGTTCGCGTTCCGACAACCTTCCTTTCAATTTGTCGATATGAGCCTGCCTGTTTCGCTGTGCCCGGTTTACCATAAACTGGCCAGAATGTAATTGATTTCAAACAGCATGACGGTTTCATTTGATTTCGATAAAACTTGGGGACTTCGGGGGGAGGGGGGGGGGGGGGTTAAATGTATGCCAAAATATATATGCCACAGCTCAATTCCTGAAATTAGAGAAGCGTCCCTTAAAAAATTAGAACCCAAAAGAATCCAGAAAAACAAACTGAAGTGACTCGTCGTAGCATGTAAGTTACAAGCCAATTTGATATTTTTGTTCGCAACTTCCTTTGTTTTCAAACTATTGAATTCATCCAAACTGCAAGAACACTTTTTTTTATGTAGCAGGCTTTTTTTTTATAACGAATTAGGTTATTTAAAGCTTGTATTGTTATTTTGTTTCAGAACCGCTAACCACCCGGAGTTATGTTGTCTCATATTCCGATTGTAGAAAATTAACCGTCATGAACTATTACTTGAAACAACCACTTGTAAATAGACGTAAACATAGAATATAGGATGTTATATTGTGCGTGTTGATAATGTTTCTAGAAATAGAATTTTGCTTGAAAGCCCCGATAAGTTTGGTTGAACTTATGAAAAACCATTCGAGTTGATAAGACTCGCAATAGTATTTCTTTAACGCACTTTTTTTTCTGCTTTAAGAACTTAGTCATCTGTCTTAACTACGGTTCGTGTTTCAACTAAGGTCTCAAAAAATAGACAAATTAAAAAGAGGCTCTCTCTTTAATGTGCGGTGTGTTTATCTTTTAAATGATGATTATGAGTGTAGAAAATGAGAGCGATCCGAAGACGAGAGCGCGTGGGAACGCCAGAGCGACGAGCTCTTGTTGAAATCATTAGCGGGTGAACGCTTAGCCTCCTCTATACTCACAAAGCCCGGCAGTTCGACGACGGAGCCACAGAGTGCCCGGTCGCAGATTTGTAGCGCGAGGATCTGGTCGAAGAGGACATTTCTCGGGGAACCTGGTATTCAGCGCACAGCTTTTACAGCGGCGAGGACCCGAAACATGGTTTTCAAACCCGACGAGAAAAGAAGCGGTAGCGCGAAGAACGCGAGGAGCATGAGCGGACATTCCATCGCTCGGGAGAAATGTGTTTCGGCGTCTCGCCGCAGCGGGGCGCCCGTTACATGACTCTCCTCTCGTATTTTGTCTGCCGCTCCACCTTTTCACTTTCGGCGGCGGCGTCTCGTGGCGATCTGCCTGGCTTTGTTAATATAGGCGAGGCAATGGTGAACGCAAAGCTAGCTGCTTTGTCTATACTCACGGTTCGAACGGATTCGAACGTGAAGCGCCGGCGCCCGTCTTCGAACACTGAGCGTCTACGCACTAATCATTCAACGGTGCTCTGACTTCGCCACTCGCTCTCATTTCCTCCTGTCCCCCAGTATCTATACCCGTGTAATTAAACTCTCGTTTCAGGCAAGAGAATGTGCCCGTCGGAAGCACTGTCATCATCGCAAATCTTTGTTTACGTGACCAGCATCCTTCAGAAGTTCAGCGTGTGCCCCGAAAATGACATTACCAAAATCAACCTGGTCACCGATTGCGTCACGTTCAACACACCGAAGCCCCAGAAGTTACGCTTCATCTCTCGATGACTTCCGGACAACAACGGAACGTCGGCTCCTTTCATCCGTGCGTGCTTCTTCTCGAAAAAACTGCATATCATATGTTTGAAATTACCCAATATAGTTCACATCGGTTTTTTTTCTGTCGAGGTATTTCGCACGCGAATCCGCATATGCGACTCGTTTCTACGGGACTCCAAGCCACGGGCATTCACTTCTTGCGCACCCGCCGTCGTCATGCGGCACGAGTCCGGGTGCGTATCTCCAGTTGCCGCAAACAACACGTAAGCGTGTTTCACATGCAGCAGTTTTGGCCCTAGAGCGGCGCGATTTCTGGCGTCGCGGCGCTCTGGCCAGCACCAGCGATTGAGCGGCACGAGCGCCGCGACGGCAGAAATCGCGCCGCTCTAGGGCCAAAATCGCTGCATGTGAACCAGGCTTAAAACGCGAAATACAAGTACGACGAAACCGTCCGATCCGATGTGCAGACTGCCGGAATGACCTTGGGGGGCGAGGGTTTTCGTAGCACCGGAGGGCGTTGAAAATCCTCGCCTCCGACCGTCGTATTGCCTAATCGGACGTCGGATCGGACGGTTTCGTCGTACATGTGTTTCGCGCTTTACGCATATGGGACGAGTGGCCAAGGCACGGCCTCTCTTACATCACCCCCCCCCCCCCCTCCCATTTCTTGTGCCACCTATACGTAGTTCTACGGAATATTATGCAGCACGATACACCTATGCACCAAGCTTTTTTTGGTGGGGTGGAGAGGGTGTTTTTTGTATCACAAGTGGGAACCAAATACTTTAGTAGGGAAATACAGGACACGCTCCTCATTTGCACTATACAGAGTGACGGCCGCGCCATAAACTAATCCTGTTGGAGTGGTTTATTCGGCGACGCCTTTCACACCCCCCGCCTTCCTCTCGCCTCCAGAGCACGTGAAGGTGACACCTCGGAATGCGGTACGATGGACAGGGTCGCGGATGCGAAGACGGTACCGCTGCCGCCGTCACGCGTGTTTCCGCAGGCCTTCGTAGTCGAATTTTTCAATGTATTCTCGGGGAGTGTCCTATACTCCCCAAGTAAAGTATTTGTGCGAACTTTGTTTAGAATAGAAGAGGAGAATGATCCAATTGTTCAAGTTGGAAAGAAGATGGTGTTACCTTAGCGTGTCAACCTGTCAGTTTGTCCCCATTTTATATTGTGCGATGGAGACTGTGGCGATAGAACTGCATAGACTTCGTCATTCTGTGTAGGTGGGGACGTGACCTTGAGTTTGAGACTCTATAAAGAGGTGGACTACATAAACGAGTTAGCTGATTTTGAGTCGTCGTCCTCTCTATTTTTTTACCCTTCTACGTTTTGGTGTTTCTCTTCTACACTAGTCTCAGGTTAATTCAACATGGTTACGTGTCAATGCTTTAAACATTCGGATCAGTTCAAAAACGTCTCTACGCAAAGCCACCTTGTAAAGAAACTTCCTAGTGATTAAGTAAAATCGAAGTCAGTGCTGACGCAGTTGTCACCTCAGGATTTTCAGGAATTCGCTTCAACTATTTCCCTTTAAGTCTTGTTATTTGCTCTAATAAATTTGGTTAATTCTAAACTAGGATGAGACCCGCACCGCATGCTGAGCGCTGCAATATGTCCCCCAATGTGTCAGGAACCGCTGGAGGATGTTGACGCGCCCTTTCATTAAAACACCTCCCGGCCAGTCCAGTGTACAAGGGCCGGCATGTGAGTAGAATATCGTAAACAACACTAGAAGCACAAGCTGTATACTGAGTGACGTGCTTCTTCGAGCATTAAACACGCTTCAGTCTAGTTATCATAAAACAAAATTTTGCCAGCTTGCCTGGAGCGGAGAAAGAAAGTAGAGATCGCAATTAATTGCTATTTTCCTTAGGTTGTGCTACACCTTGTGTAAATAAAGTATCACTTGAACTTTTTTTTTTACTTTTTCTTGTTGACCGTTTTCTGTGTTGCCTTTACTTTTTATCCTTTGAAAGACGTTTTCACACACGCTGGATATCAAGCAGGCGGGGTAGCCACCCTGTCTAAGCATTCTACCTGAAGTTCAAAGCTAGTCGTCAAAGCGTGATGGCAGCTTTTGTCAGAACAGCCAGAAGACAAGTGAGTGCAATCTCCCGCTTTATCAGCTTAGGATGAGCACTATCAAAATAAAAGAGACTATTTTTGAGCGCTGTTTGTACAACCAGCACACGTGATCATCAATAAAGGTAAGCTGCAACACCGCTCGATCGCGATTGAATCAATAGACGTTGGCTTCAATGATCGTTGAAAGGGCCCAAGTCACAGGAGTATTTAAGAGGCGAAAGAATTTTTGTTCTTTGCGCAAATACAGGTTATAACGAATCCCTGACGTTAATGAACTATACAAAATGCCTTTGTTTTTCACCACACACAGTAGAAGTCTCAGGAAAAAAAATTAAGTAAAAACGAGCAGCGTTCACCTTCTCAACTCGCAACCAGAACCAGCGGTTACGTGAGCTGGAACCAATTATATACCGCCAATTTTTCTCATGGCCAAGCGCTGAAGTTGGCAAAGCACAGAACACACTCTGAGCTCCAGACATTTTTATGGTTTGGCTATAATCGTCATTCCAGCAATTGGACAAGGGCCGCTACCCGAATGCTTGTCAAACATATTGATTATCACGAGCCTAAATTGACTGCGAGAGCAATATTCGCGTCGAATCTATGAGCCGCATTCAAATATCGTCACCACAAGGCAGTTCCGTGTATAGACACAGTTTGGTTAAATGGGAGGAGCGCGCAGAGCCAGGGCGTGCGCCAGACTCAGAAAGAGGGCTTGACCATAGCCTCCTCTATATTCACCAAGTCTGGCAGTTCGACGACGCAGATTTAGAGTGCCCGGTCGCATATTTGGAGCGCGAGGACCTGGTAGCAGAAACCATTCTCGGGGAAGCTGGTATTCAGCGCACAGTTTTTGTAGTTGCGAGTACCCGAAACATGGTTTTCCAACCCGACGAGAAAAGAAGCGGCAGAGCGAGGAACGAGCGCGAGCGGGCATTGCCTCGCTCGGGAAAAGTGTCTCGGCGTCTCGCCGCAGCGGGGCCCCCGTTACATGACTCACCTCCCGTCCGTTGTCTGCCGCTCTACTCTTTCACTTTCGGCAGCCGCGTCTCGGGGCGATCTTTCAGGCTTTGTTAGCATAGAGGAGGTTATGGCTTGACATGCTCTCTTGACCAACCAGAAGCCGAAAAGCTAGCACTAGCGGTGATAGCCAGAAAAGTTTTAATCACAGGTATATGGTTTTAATACGCGCTTAAGAGTAAAATATGGTAACCTTTCATAGTTGAAAATAGGGCGCACGTGATGTTGTGATTGTGATCATGCAGAACGATGTAAGAAACGAATGTGCCGCTCGAATTCTGTTTTGCTCAGACAAAGTGTGGCCGCCAGGACGGCAGATTCCCGGCCCTCGGCACCTGGCATACGGATTATGTCGATCGTTCCGCTAGTCGCGCTCTTCCACCATGAGTTTTGATGACTGTGATTAAAACATCACGTGCACCATATTTTCAATCGCCGAGGGTTACTCCGACGCGCTTATTAATTTTGTTTCTCGCGACCATTGCCAGGGTATTATTTCCGGCTTCTGGTTGGCCGCATTTGAATTTGTGAAGACGCCCTAGAACACGCCCAGCACGCTTTCGGCCCATGGCGCCTCCTCATTCGTCTCCTATACTTCTCCATGAATGGCCAAGCTCTCTACATATATCACTCTGCCGCGGGGGACACCCTTACAAAAATCTGTAGTTAAATTCTTTTGAATTTCTGTTGAAAATTTTCTGGAATCGTATTGAATTTCTTTTTAAACCTTTTTGATGTTTTTTAGACTTCATTTTGACAACTTATTTAACTCCTAGTTAAAATTGGCCACTTAAATGTTTTAGAATTCCTTCTTACATACATTTTTTGTATGTTCGTGGACTCTATCTCTTACTAAAAAGTATTGGTACAACTAATAGTAATTCCGCGTAGTCGCTAAAACAGCCTCCACAAAAACGGCTCCTAGAGCAAATGTTATCGCTTCTCTGCACAGCACCACTCAGGACGAAGCCAGTCAAGGCGGTTGCTCCACTTTAAATAGTTCTTTTGCTTTACTTTACTAGTTGGCTAGTTGAATAAGGTCAATAAAGTCACGATAGTCATCTACAAAGTGAGAACGGCAGGGCGTGTTTTTCGAACGCCCGGCTTCCAGCACGCGCCAAATGCCTTCCGTCGTGCTTTGACTGCGCGCTCGAGCTCGAGGGGCGCGAGACGTCGAAGCGCTGTCAATGATAGAAGGCTCGCGCTGGAGGCAGGAGAACTGAAGCTTCTCCCTACGGTTCTCAACTTGTCAGAGACTATTGAGAAACTTAGTGACTTTTGACATTTAGTCAAGATGGTACATCTTGACTAAATGTTCAATAAAAAGTCAACAGAAAGTCTGTAGCGTTTCTATTGACACTGGCTACAGAGAGTCAACTGAATATTTTCAACACGAAGTAAACAGAACGTCTGTAGTATTTCTGATGACACTTTCAACAGGAAGTCAGCAGAAAAAGATCAACGTAGAGTTAATAGAAAGTCAACAGCTTTTCTTTTGACTCAGGCAAAAGAAAATCATCAAACAAGTTTCAACACAAAATCAACAAACTTTCTGTTGACCACGTCAACAGAAAGTCAAAGTCAAAAGAAAGTAATCAGAGTGAACAACTCAACACATTTTCAATAAAAAGTCAAAAAACATTTTTATAGGGGTTTATATATTCATCGCCGTCATGCCGGACCCCGCACACGACCGCATACCATATAAAATTTTAAAAACGTCTCTTTTTATATAATAATATAAAAAAATAATGTGAATAAGTGTTCTGTTTTTTTAGAAAATAACCCACAAAAAAGTGCGGCGGTGCGCCGCACAGACCGTCCTGGTGACTGCTGCGCCCCTGGGTGAGGCAGTGGCGGGAGTGCGAAGCTCGGCGCGGTGCCGAGAGTGCGTGAAGAATGCATCTGCGTTGCTGTGCTTTTCTTTGTGTTTTATTTCTGAGGTTCATCCGCTTTGACCTTGAGCATCCCGTCGGCTTCCGTGATGAAGCATCTGCGTTGCTACGCTTTTCTTTGTGTTTTACGTCTGAACGCGCATGCTTGATGACTTGCATTTATGTGCCGTCACACTCGACCAATGGGGTTAGGTGCCGTTTTCGTGGTCAGAGACAACGCCGGCTGCGCTCCATGGGACAGTTCATGCTTTCGCATTAATAAAGAACTGTACAGCGAAGAACACCGCAACTTTCGTGCGTCTCGTTGTTCCGCGAGTGGGTAGCATATTTCAATTTTTTATTGTGCTTTTGTTATTTTTTTTTTATTAATAGTTACGTATTTTGCAATTTGATGATGAAAAGATATACCAATGTCTTTCATGTGTCTTTATATATATTTTCTGTCTGATTGCAACAGAAATGGATAATTTTACATTAACGCTGACATTGTATATTAATGAATGTGATCTCAATGATGTCGATGTGAATGATTTCTATTTGAAACTTTTGATGACGCTGATGTTAATTATTGTGATTACGATGCTTAGTTAATGTCAATTTGATTATTCTTTGTATAATTGCTTTCTATGCTCGCGCTGGTCCTGCACACCATTGACTGCTGTAAAAAGGGTCTGAAGGCCGCGACAGACACATGTATGTCTGGAAATAAAGATTATTATAATTATTATTAACTCAAACATACTTGCTGTCCTAATATTTATTTGTATACTTACAACATTTACACGGGAGAACCGCCAAGCGGTCCGGATCATTCAAAGTTCAGTGTGTCTTCACGTTCCTATGGCCGTCTGCACGTTCACCTTCAAATGGCGAAACACCGTTGACCGTCTTCTTTTTTTGAAATGACAACGAATCGTAGACAACATGAAAGTATACGCACGCTGTCTTCACGATAATTACGAAATGAAATAATCATAAGCCTCTAAAGACTTATAAACTTAATGGCTGTTCAGGCTCATTTGACACAGTGTAAATAGTAGATACAAGGTGATGTTGAACATTGTAACCGGTAGAAAACGCCGACTTGTTATGTCTGATTATCTGATTCTCCATAAAATGATCAGTTTCGACGTCAAGCACCGCAGTTTCCGTCTACAATTATTTTGCAGCATAAGAGATCTCACAACGGAAAATAGCGAGCAGAATATCATTAGGGACCTTCAGGCTATTCGCAAAAGCTATGTGCTGCTAGCGGAAACCAGGTGGAGCTCGTACCATAACTATGAGTGCAGATTGAGCACGCATTCGATAGGCCCGCATTCCGCACCTTAGGATTTACGAGAAGGACCTATTAGGGCCTTTTCGTAGATCGAGAGTACGAATTGCGGACAGACTTGTCGTAAAGCGATACAAGTTACTTGTAGTCAATTACATTTTTTAGACATTTTGTAACGCCTCCATTACATTTCTTGAGCTACAGCGATTCTGTAATTCAAACACTTCTTGAGTAATGAGTTACTAGTCATCCATTACTTTTTTCACTTCAGCTGGGGTTTCTAAACTCGGAGGAATATTGTTCTACTAGTGGCACCAAACCGGCATGCCTGTGAGGTTCAGTTTCAGAAAACGTGTATTGAATTAGTCCCCAAATATACAGCGATATTTATTTTTTTTTTTTTAGCACTAAGCAGCGCTTGCAAGGTTTAGAGAGTCAAGTTGCCGCGAAGCAATTGTCTCTTCTAAGTGTCTCATTTTCTGATTCCGGAACTGCTACTACTCCCCGGCTATTCGCTTTGTTAACGCCTAAAATTAAACTAAATAAAAAACACGTCAGGCGAAAGCACTGACGTTACCTAGCCACTTCTTTCAGGGGATATGTGCGGATAGAGGATCTGCGGCTCCCGAAAAATGACTTTTTATTTATCGTAAACAAACATATGGCTTGACTATCAAAATATTTTAAGCGCGTGGTGCGCTAAACTTACCACTCATATAACGGGCGCAAGGCGGGTGGTTCAAAAACGCACAAACAAAGCAAAAAAACTGGCGAGCGTGTCGATTTTGGACGCATTTTTGTGACCCAGAAAGACGAAGCACTCGCACCACGTCTTTGTACAATTGACTATAGTCGGGAACCGGTAAAGAACGAAGTGGGCGCTCCTCCCAGCTCTTTCCACTTTAGCGGAGCGAGCGCTGGAAATTAGGTAATCTCCTGTCCAGCCTTCGCTTTGCTAAAGTGAAAAAAGGTGGAAGGAGCTTCCACTTCGTTCTTGACTTGTCGCCGACTATAATTCAGTGGTTGCCGATGACGCTTACCATGTTTCTAATTGGAGCGGTAGCACCACTAGCTCGGCTGCTCCGGGGCAATATATATATTTTCACTACTTCAAAAGTGAATTAACAAATTCTAGTTAATCTCTTACTTTATCGTGGTGAGTAGCCGCTTATGTTATGCTCCCCTGTCCGTATAGTGACCGCATTAGTGTAGGTTTCGAAGCTCTTATGAAAATAAATGTGCACCCTCTAAAAAATGCGCTATATGTTCCGCCGTGAGTTGGAGTTAAGTATGCTGCGTTCCTTATAGAGCGTAATTCTGCTTATGGCTACATGTTTAATTAATAGATCAAAGTAAACTGCATTCTTTTTTTTTGCTTCTGTAATGTGTGAAACAAAATGTAGCCCAAAAAATAGTCGAAATATTCTTTCCGGTGATTTGCTATTACCTTTATCAGGCTGAAGTTGGTAAATATAATCAATTACACTTTCATTAAATTAATTGCAACTGGAATCAGTTCTTTTTTTTTTTCGTAATGTATACAAAACTTACTGCACTCCTCGCGGACGTAAGCTCAGTCCGTGCACAAAGAATCATCTTCTGAAATTGTTCACTACGATAAAAAAGCTTACAAATATTCCCATCTGAAAATCTTATGCGGGATACCAGGGCAATTGGGGCAAACAAGTTATCATCGATGCGCAGAGAAGCCTAGCTCAGAATTTTCTACTTTTCCAATTCCCCTTCTTCACGTACGCTAAGCCTAATGGCTCGTTTCAGACTTCTTGACTTTGTTTCATCCTTTTGTAAATGAAAACTTGCCTACAACCTGGGAAAGTACAGTGCTCCCTTAAGTTAACGCCGACACCAATGGTTCGTACTTGTCATTTTTTTGTGCTATTCCAGGGCCTTCTGGTCGAATGGCGTGGTAAAGCCTTGAGTCCCCGATCACAACCTAGCCTGTCAAGCTATCTACCTAACGTTGTTTTTTTTAACAATATTGGCGTGTAAATACAGTAGCTTTGGGGCAATGTCACGCCCAATCTTCATAAGATCAAAGTTAGTTTAATGCAGCACTGCATGCGAGAACTTACTTTCCTACGCCGCCACGTATCTCTCATGATGAAGCTTCTCATGGTGAATTCAGAGGATTGCCCATCGTTCCGGCAAGAAAAGAAGATGGCGTCGAACTTCAATTTCAATCGCGTGTGCAAAACTCATGAGACGCTTGAAGTCGTCGCATAGCTCTTGTTGTGTAATCACACGACGTAGATTTTCATCAGGTAAAGGAATATACGTCACCGTGTTTTAAGGTTACGTGGCTCACGTCACCGACGCTTGGTAATCCCCGCACTCTGCAGGGGGGCCAAGTAAAAACTGTTAATCCCTACAAATTGTCTTATCGCTTCGGCGAGAAAGGAAGATGGCGTTGAATGATGAGATCGATTAGTTCGTTGATGTTTCTGAAAAGCATTGTGGATGCTTGAAGTCGCTGCATACTCAGCAAATAACGACAAAGTTGACAGTCTGACGGTGCTCTTATTTACGTCCATAAAGGAAAAATTAATCCCAATATCATACTGTCAACATTTTCGCTGTTGGTGCAAGAAGGCGACGACTTCAAACTGGCAAGATTCGTTTTATACACAACATTGAATTTTCGTTCGACACCATATTTTTATCTCGCCGGAACTGTGGTACAATCCCCAGCTCTCGGCGAATTGGCGTAGTACGGGGATTAGCAAGCATTCCTGACTTGGCACACGTGACTTCGAAACGCGATGACATCTGCTCCGTTTTGTGCAGCAAACCTTCTTTGTGCGGATACCCCGTAAGTAATTTGTTGTTAGATGTTTTGGCAGTGGAAAGTTAAACTACCAAAGAGGCGCCTGGTGTTTTCGACGTGGGTGAGAAATTTAACACACCGGTACGATGCTCATCCAGATCGAAATGGGCGACGACGTGGTTCGAGTCAATGATTGCTGGGCTCTGCCACTCAAGTTTTCCCTCCCCCTTATTTTCCTGACATGTTTAGGTTTAAAGCCAAACGTGTAATAGGACCGTTTCTCTCGGGCAGGGCGCGAAAGCGCGTCCGAAAGACACGGCCATGTTATGCTATAGACATTTGCATACATGAGTCACCGATTGGTGCCCCATGCGTGCAAGCACGCGCAACATGCTCGTGAAGGTAGCCTTGACAGGCTTGCACTTGCTCGTGCTTGCTCACACGAGCAAGAACATGGCGGCGCCCAGATGCCTTGTTTGCAATCGTCTATAGCTGCACCGTACACGCCAGAGCCGGCTCTGGTACACGCGATGCGAGCATAAAAGCGGTGCTGTAACTTTCGATTATGCACGAGCCACCTTCGAATACAAGCGTCTGTTAGCATCTATCCATGCGCAACAAAACAAGACGTAAAAAAACGCTCCGTGGTTTTAGCGTTTCATCAAACATTCCTTTCGTTTTTGTTATTTCTATAGGAGGTATTCACTGGACGCCATATCTGAGGGCGCTGTTTAAAGCGCATGCTCAGAACCAGCTCACATTATTAGGATGCCAAAATGGGCAATCTCGATGGTGTGGAATACACGTTATAAAAGAACTTTGGAAGCTCGCCGTCAGCATGCGCTCAGCAATCACGCACACAGCAATGACCGCCAGTGAATACTCTATATTGCTTTCTTTCATACCCTCCGTCAGCACGTATGTATCAGAAGCATGTTCACTTGTACCACGCGCGCTTCCAGTCCGGCCGTGCTTGTACAAGGCTCGCACAGCACGAGCTCCCGTGCTTGGCAGTGACACTCACTGATCTCTATTGTATTACAATAGAGATCAGTGGAGACACTGCAAGCTCGGAGCTTGTTTTTCTAGCCTCTGCTATGCTGGCACTTGTAATGAAACGGAGTATAAAAAAAACTGTAGTAGAGAAGCGCAATGACGCATGCTCGAAATGCGACCCACAAATGTTCTTTTCTGCTCGCCTAGAGCGCTGCTCGAAATAGACTTGTTGCTAAATTACCCAAGCATCAAGGAGACTGCAGGAAATTTTGTTCCACGCGCCGCACATGCTGGCCTCTGCAGCAGTAACTGTTCTAAAGCAAAAGCTTAAAACAAATGGCATCTTTCACGCGCGTTCATCAACGCTTTGTTTTAGTTATTTACTTAGAATCTTTTATACGGGGAAGGCGTGAACGTGCGGCGCGTGGAACACTATTTCCTGCATTCTCCTTGATGCTTGGGTAATTTAGGAATAGGTCAATTTGAGAGCTTCGGGCCTATAAACAGACTTGTGCTCGTTACTTGAAAAATGTAGTGGATTCCAATTACAAAATTACCGAGCCTCAAATGTAATGAATTGAAGTTACAAATTACTTTCGCTGAAAAGTAATGGATTACTTTACTCGTTACGTGACAAATTACTTTCACGTTACGTTTTCCGTTCACTTAATCCAGAAAGCAATAGAAAAATATGATATTTTTCAAAAATGTTCTGCAACACTGCTTCTTCCATTTCTCACACGCCCGTATATGGTAGTCCTTGTAAAGATAAAATATTGTATTTAAGAGAGAGAGTCCGTTCACCTGTAAGCTGACAAGGCACCGAAAGCTGCAACTACACCCGCCATCCCGCTAGCTTACGGCCTCCGGTAATGATCCTTGGAATTGTGCAGACAAAGCTAGCGCTGCGCATGCTCAGTAGCAGCGTCTATCTCCGCTACGAGATTCGGAGTAAAGAAGCGATCGACGAAAGCTCCGTTTTGACTCTGGTGTTTCGCCTGTTTTTCACAAGAAAAGAAAAACTTGGTTCTAACGTTACAATATATAGCTAATGCAGAATGCAGGTGTCCCGGCTTACCTTGATGTGTTTCCATAGATTAGAGTTTGTTGTTCTCGCTGATGACAGCGTGTGTGTATTTTGGCAAGCAAAGTATGCACTGAAACTCTAGGTTTCCGTTCTCCTTAATGCCATGAATTTCGAACATCTCATTAAGAGATGGCCATGCAGACGACAGACACTCCATGACTGAAAACTCGACAGTTCAGAGAAAAGGTGGCTGTTACGGGTTATCAAACGTTGATCGGTTATCACTTTCATACCAATATTGGTGGAGGCCAGCGGAGGGAAGGCCATAGACAGCGAGAGATGCGGTGGCTATCGGTCTTACAAAATAATAGAATATAACACCACTTTTACGCGCTCTTTCTCTCTCTCTCTCTCTGCCAGCACTCCTTAGATGGCCCAACTACCCCATTATGTTGACTGTAAAGAGTGAACTCGACCACCATTCGCAGACAAGTAAACCGAAAGAAGTATCGTCCGCACTTTCAATGACGACGCTCTTAGCCTCGCGCCGAGCGCTTTTCAGCCGTGCCTTAGCGCACATCAATGACAAAGAGAATTCGACCCCCTCGCGTGAGGCTACATCGTCTGTTGCGTGAGTTGTGAACCCGCGAATCGAGGGGGTACGGACCCGCGTTTGATGTCTGTGCAGGTGGCGGGAGACGTCGAAGAAGTTGGAAAGGGTGAAACGGTGTAAAAGAGAAAAACAAATAAACACGAAGAGCTTTCTCCTGCCCGGGAGAAGAAGAAAAACACGATGGAAGGCGACCGAGGCCCTACTCGGCGTTTTTTTTTTTTTTTTTTTTATTATTGATGTGAAAAAAGGAAGCCAGAGAAATTAGCCGGGAAGTATCTCCTGACTTGCTACTCTGGTTAGGGGGAAGGGATGTGGATACAAAGATATAGTAAGAGTTAAAAACGCACGAAAATAAATAAAAATAAAATAAAGAAAATTAAAATCAGTGTATATCTAGCCACAGCGTTAGAGTTTCTTGTTGAGACCGGTCGCCGATAGGTATCGCAAGAGGGCATTTGTTGCTGTTGTGGCAGAGGCTTCGTTTTCCCACGGTCCCAGTATCTTGCAGACGGTGAGGTCTTCTCCAGAACGTAGTTGCATTTCTTTTTGCAGTTGAGTGCATTCTTCTTCATACTGAGTACATTCCAGCATGACGTGTCCTAAGTCTTCCATAATTCTGCAGTGATCGCAGTGTGGAGAGGCAATTCTTCTTATGCGGTATAAGTATTGATTGGTGTAAGCTACTTTTAAACGTATTCGGTGTAGTACAGCTTGGCGCCGACGAGTGAGACCGCGAGGTACGCGAAACGTTAGATGCGGATCAATAGCTCTTAAGTGTGTATCTTGATCGGTTGCGTTAGCCCAGAGGCGTGCAGTTATAGTCTTCCCCAGGACTCTTATTGTACTATTTATGTCCGTTCTAGTAAATGGGGCTTGAACTTCGTGTATAGAGCTTTGAGCATCTGCTGCCACAGCGTCAGCCAATTCGTTGCCTTGAATGCAGCAGTGACTTGGTATCCACTGAAGACATATTTCATTACCTTGACAAACTGCGTCCCAATGTAGTTTGAGGATGTCTAATAATAGCTGTCCGTATGGGCTTTTCTTACATGGGTGCTGGAGTGACTGAAGGGATGATTTAGAGTCTGTTATTATTGTCCAAGGTCGAGGAGGAATTGTCAGAATATATCTCATCGCTTCACGAATAGCCACCAGCTCGGCAGCTGTGGACGACATCCTATGGGAGAGCTTATAACCATTTTTTAAGGAATGTGCGGGAACTACCATACTAATAGAGGACTGACTGAGCGTTGTGGACGCGTCAGTGTAAATGTGACATGAAGATAAGTGTTCAAAATGAATGTAAGATAAAGAGAGCTGTCGAAGAGCGACAGCGGGGAGCATTGATTTCTTTGTAATACCCGGAATAGAGCTGTAGATCTTAATTCGAGGTAATGACCACGGAGGAGTGGAGAGTAAATTATATCGCTGTAAAGATGTTGGAAGAATGTCCGTGTGATCAAGGATCTCTTGTGCAATGCGGCTGTAGAAGCACCTTTCCGGGATGTCCGCGAAGTGATGGGCTTGGTGTCTTGTAAGATGGCGCATATGATTTCGAAGAGTTTCCTGCGTACGAAGAGCTGTTATGGGAAGACAGTGGGACTCTGCTATTGTGTCTATGGTGGATGCACATTTAGGAACACCTAGACAAACTCTGAGTGCCTGTGCTTGTATTGTGTTTAGCTTCTTCATGTTAGTAGGAGAGAGGCCATGCATTACAGGAAGGCAGTAACGAAGAATTCCAACAAATAAGCTATTATACAGGCGAAGAAGGGCACCTGTCGAAGTTCCCCAGGTTGTTCCGCTTATAAACCGGCCAAGGTTAGTAAATGAAGACAACTTCACTTTCAGATGAGCTAACTGGGGATTCTATGTTAGGCCGCGGTCGATAAAAATTCCAAGAAATTTGTGAGATGAAACATACGGTATTTTAGCACCATTCACTATTAACGGGTATCGATCCATTTTCATCCGTGTGAAGGCAATAGCGGCAGACTTTTCAGGGGATATTTCAAGCCCGCGCATTGCCAGAAACTGAGATATGTTAACGAGTGTACCAAGCAGTCGAGTCTGTATGCTCTTGAGGGAAATTGCAGATGTCCAAATACATATATCGTCGGCGTAAGTTGTGATGTGAGTGGATTTCCAGCTCATCTCAGAAAGACCAATAAGAGCTATGTTGAAGAGCACAGGACTCAAAACCCCACCTTGAGGTACTCCTTTCTTTAGAACGTGTTGTGTTGTATCTCCTTCTTTCGTGCGCATGAAGATCGCTCTGTTACCTAGGTAATCAGCTATCCAGTGATAAAGACGACCACCAATACCGATCGTTTGAAGACCTTGTAAAACAGCGGTATGACTTACATTGTCGAAAGCACCTCGTACATCCAGAAACACGGCTGTTGTTATTTTCCCACGAAGTTTTTGATCTTCAACGTGAGTAACTAGATCCATAACGTTATCGATGGAACTTCGACCCTGTCTGAAGCCGGTCATTGTTTCGGGATACATTGACTTCGACTCTAAAAACCATTCTAGACGTGAGAGAATCACGCACTCCATGCATTTTCTGATGCAACTTGTCAGTGCAATGGGCCTATAAGATTTCATATCCAAGGGAGATTTGCCAATTTTGAGTACAGGCACAATTCTAGCTATTTTCCACTCTTGCGGAACGTTGCCAGTGACCCAGGAATCATTGAATATGTCTAAGAGACGCTGGCTGCCTTCATGTCCAAGGTGTGCCAGAGTGCCATTGGTAATTCCATCTGATCCAGGTGAAGAAGAGTAATTAAGTGACGCCAGAGCTTGTTCAAGTTCTTGGGAAGTAAAGATAACATCAATCTCGGTGGAGAATTGGTCAGGGGAATTTACAGTGTCCACGATTGGTGGACTGACGGTGGCCACTGCTGGCAGATCCACTAATGAAGCGCAATAATCCTCTGCAATATCCAAGAGTGACCTTCGCAAGAATATTGAGAGGGCATTGAATGGCGATCTTTGCTGCGGTGTGGACCGCAAGCCCCGCGCAATATGCCATATTTGTGTCATGGGAGCACGTGGATCAAAAGAAGCACATAGCCCTCTCCACTTCTTTCTAGCGAGCTTGTCTAAGTGGCGGCGGATATGTTTTTGAGTTCGCCTATCAATCCGAACGTCGTCAGGTAGTTTAGTGCGCCGTGCTCGTCGTTCTGCACGCCGCCGGATGGCACGTAGACGCTCATATTCCCCATCCACCTCTGTGCGCGAGGAAGGGAGGTGGACGGATCGCTTGCACTCAGTTACTGACTCTTGAATGGTGGAAATGAACTCATTGTATGTACTCGTGTCTCGCAGCTTTAATTCAATGTTCTCCTTAAAGGACGTCCAATCAATGTACGAAATGAGGTTTCGGTGAACTTTGGGTTGTAAGCCATGTAATGTGATATACGTTGGTGAGTGGTCACTACCATGGGTCTCGACATCTGTGAACCAAGACGCTCGAGATACTAGTTCACATGACATAAATGAGACGTCGAGACAGCTGCTGCATCGGGTGCCACGAACATAGGTAGCTGTCCCGTCATTTAGGACGCAGAGATCGTGTTCGTCCACTAAATCTAGAAGTTCCCTTCCACGGCGTGTTGTTCTTGCGCTACCCCAAGCTGGATTATGCGCATTAAAGTCACCGGTCACTAATATAGGGTGAGGACACTGCCTTATGATGGTATTCAATCTGTCGACGTCGAAGGGACATGATGGAGCAATATATGCAGCGATCACAGTGAATGAAAGCCTCCCCTTACTAACGGTTACGCTGACATATTCATTGCTTGGGTGTGATGAAATGTTATGTGCAATATATGTTAAGCCTTTTCGAACTGCGACAAATACGCGACTAGGACCAGACTCTCGATTCGATTGAAAAACCTGATATCCAGAGAGACGAAAATCTGTTGGTACACGTGACTCACTAACCGCCAAAATCGGAAACTTATATTTGAAAATGAACTGTCTGAAGTCAGAAAGACGTGAACTTAACCCTCTTGCATTCCACTGGAATACTGTCGCTCGTTTCACATTATCTTCAAAAGAGAGGGCATTAGCCAGTAGATTGGCACGAGCTACTCAACAATGCTGTGATCGCAGGTTCAAGGACCAAAAGTCCTTCAATTATGTTCTTAAAGGTGCCGGATGGCAGTTGGGAAATCGAGTTTCGAATGATAGAAAATACAATACTTATTATGTCGCTGACCGTCATCGAGCCGAAAGCAGTAAACGACGGCTTCTGAACTGGAGTAGCACGAGTGGCTGCGTCGGTGTATGTGCGCTTGCCAGCCGGTGGAGGCAGCAGAGGAGTGCTTGTCGTCTGTCGAGGAGGCGGTGGCTCACTAGCCGGCACGTTCTGAGTCGCCGCTTGCTCATTCGAAGACGCCCGCTTTGTCTTGTTTTTCTTGTTGCTCTTCTGCAGCTGCTGTTGAGAGGATGTCAAGCCTGGTGAATCTTGAGGAGGCAGAGGCGGATAAGATTCCAAAGGGGGAGGAGCTTCTTTACTCGGAGGGCTCTGACGTGGTCCTCGTACAAAAGTCTTCGCCTTGTTAAGAGCAGCTAGACGTACCTTGCAGTTTACATAGTCCGCTGGGTGCTGTCCGTCGCAGTTTGCACATTTTACAGGTGAGTCGCCCTTGCAGTCTTTGGTTAGATGGGGTTCTCCACATTTCTTGCACTTTGTGCTTCTTTTGCAGTATTTGGCTATGTGGCCAAGTGCCTGGCAATTGAAGCATCTGGGTGGTGCCTCAATGTACTCAGTGACCTCGTGCTGAGTAAACCCGAGGTTCACTTTTAACGGACGTTCTGTGTTCGGTCGAAACGTGAGAACGATACGATCAGATGCTGTTGCGGCGTCACCAGGCTTTCCACGGTGGCGATAGAGGCGGCGAGCTGCGACGACACCTGTCGGTTGGAGGAAGTTCGCCAGTTCAGCATCTGTGTACCACGCGGGTACCCCCTTGATTAATCCGAAGTTCTGTAGGTACGTATTCGGTATGGTGGCTTGTACTGGCATGTCTCCAAGGCTGCGGATTCGCAAGAGCTTGTTTACCGAATTTACTTCTGCAACTTCCACCAGGAGGCCACCCCTAGCTGTAAAGTGATGGCGCAGAATGGGGCAACCCGCTGCCGTGTTGACCTTGGCACTCAGCTTCAATGGGTTTTGTTGCTGGAGGCGATGTGCTTCGTTAGTGGGCGTCAGAAGTACTGGGACTCCCGTTGTCCTTTGTCGGCGGTGCTCCACAAGGACGAAGCCTTCTAGGTCACCCTCTGTTAGATCTTGGTCCATTTCCTCATTTACTGCTGCTGCCGGTACTTTGGCAGGTGTCAATGAATGATCAGCAGAATCACTGTCGGTGTCGTTGTGTCGTTTTCTCAGTCCAGAAAGACCCGAATGATTGTCTTGAACGACATGGTAAGCGTGGTCCTTGTCAGCGGGAGTCTGCTGGGAGCACGATGAATCCAACGCTGATGCCGGCAGAGACATGCCGGGTTGAGGGGCTATTCCGTGTCGGTTACCTGAAGTAACCCGTGCCGCGATGAGCTGCGGCCGGTTCGCGGTCACGTCTGATGTCTTAGATGCCAGTCAGTAGTGTGTGGACGGGGTTCAGGACGATCAAGATAGAGAGCAAAGAGGTGAACGTCCGACCAGTTCCAACGTCCTCTTCTTCATCCTACTCGGCGTTGTCTTACTTGATCTTTGTCTCTCCTATATTTGCATGTGCCTTGCCCGTTTTTCTCGTGGTTTTAGTGACCGGTCATACAAAAAATCGTGTTTTCTTTTCGGCTATTCTCCCCTTCCTGATGTTTTCTACTTTGTTGAACTTGCTCTCTTTATGCTGCTGAATGTTCTGCTCGTATTGCTCCAGTTATTGTATTATGCTGATATTTTTAAAAATTAACGAGTAATTAAAGGGATCATAAAATTACCTTTTTACTTTTGCCAGATAACTTTCACATTAAACCTTCAACGTTCACTGAATGCCGAACAGGTATCCGTTTTCGTCTCGGTTTATTAACTTCTACACAAAAAATTAATGAAATATCGACTTTTTCTCTCTCGCCTACTGACCGCAAAACAAGTTGCGGCGTAATTTTGACGGTCGTGACGTTCTCTGGCACAGGATCCGGAAGTTCTCTCGGCAGTAGGAGAATGGGAGCATTAGCGGCGGCGAGTTGGGGGTAAGCCGGTAGGTTTTACTGCGCTGATGGCACCGACGTATTTTCTGAATTGGCGCCTCTCATCGCCGCGATAGCCATGGACACATCGCAGCTGTGCGAAATTCAATCATATATGTTGCGCTACAGCGACAGCGACTAATCCCATACGCCGGCATGCCTGTTGGGAAGTGCGGCGAGTCTTCTGGTGAAGACTCCAGAAGTCAACCCAACTGTTATTGTTGGTAAAAGGCGTCCCGTGTCAGTCGTTTGCAAAGAGACGTTGATGGAAACAAATACATGGCTTGCACTGACGTCACAACAGCGGCCATCGTGGTGGTATTGCTGCCGAGCGCGCACCTTCGACAGCATACACTTCGCACCATCAAACTTGTTATTCTCGGCAAGAACAAATAGAAATGACCACCAGCACGAGGCGATGACGTCACGAGCAAGCCATGAATTGCCGCGGCGTTTTTCGCGGCCGCGGAGATGCAGGAGCGAGCCGACGTTAAAGGAGCGGTGCAACGATATTCAATTGGAATGTTTTTTCACTTTACACCAGCTTACTGGCACTAGTGGGGCTCAAGGATACTCGCACGCAACGCCACTAGCCAAGAAGCTCCTTTGTTGCAGTGTAATTTCAAGCCCAAAAGCGAGCATTTTCGTTCAATCTCTCCTTTTAAAAATTTGATGACGTAACGTGGGGATCGCAGTACACCCATATGACGATATTCGAATGCGGTTCGTAGATTGGACCCGAGCATTGCGTGGGCACTCGATTTGGGCTCGTGATAATTACTGGCTCGAGAAGCATTCGGGTAGTGGCCCGTGCCCAATCGCTGCAACGACGACAATAGCCGAGCCATAACAATGTCTGGAACTCAGCGCGTGCCATGTGCTTTGCCAACCCCAGCACGTGGCTATGATCAACATTGGCGGCATATGATCGGCTCCAGATCGCGTGGCCGCTTGTCCTGGCTGCGAGTTGAGGGGGTGAACGCTGTTCGTTTTTCTTTAATTTTTTTTCTGGGCCTTCTACTGCATGGGGTGAATAACGAACGCGTGTTTTATAGATCATTAACGTCAGGGATCCGTTCTAAGCAGTGTTTGCGCAAAGTACAAAAATTGTTGCATCGCTCCTTTAAAAAAGATACGTTTGAACTACGACAGTGTCAGCAAGAGCCACGTAAATACCTGTTCACACTCGGAGCGGACGCGCGCGTTTGATGTAAGTGCTGTATTCGCGCTGTTGGTAAGCGCTTCGGGACGAATCTTTTACGATTGCAACTCGATACTGACGTGACACTCGGCAAAGGAAGGTTGGACCGGCATTGCACGTAGCTCCCACGAACTGTTATAGCTCGACAGTGACGTGCAGTCGTGTCAGAATAAAAATGGCATACTAATAACAAAGTGTACATACCGTGTTACGAAGGTAATCCATCCGGCGTTTATTTGAGCTCTATATCACACAAAACAAGAAGATAGAATCGATGAGAGTCCCTTTTCGACGACAGTGTTCGTCACCACTGCCTCGGAAAACAAGGAAATGACAAGGGGAAGAGATTGACCTCACCGGTCAGCGATCAAACTATAATACGGGAAGGGTACACAAGGGTCGCGCGGGCATATTCCATTCAGCACGCCAGCCGGTCGTGGGTAGACGGTCTTGACAAAGGACCGTCGGAGCACCTCTGCCGAGTCGGAGTGTCTGCTAGGCCTATCTGCCGAGCTCACTTGGTCTAACGTTGGCTTGGTCGGGGTCGGTGGAATCGTGGCCGTTGGAGCTTTTCCCAGGTGTTTGTGGATCCAGCGTTCTTGTTCGTCGTGGTCTGTTTCAAGTCCTTTTTACTTTTTTCTTGCTGCTTGAAGTCGGGACGCGCGAAAAGAACACGTAGAAAAACAAACGTTCGTTGGTCGTCGCGACCAAGAGCGACGCTGTCTTTTTCTTCCTTCGTTTACCACACGATAGATGGCGTTTGGCTCTCAGCATTATCAAATTTGAAAATTTTCGTCACATCTATAATTATGCTACAAAATGTGGATCTGAATATTATTTAACAAAACTTTTGGGAAACATTCCCCGGCTATATATTGTTTATGATCGCGGTGCTGGTGAGGTAGGCTTTTACCCAATAGGCCATATGCGAAATCCTTGCCATCTATCATCATCATGCCATTAGGAGCCGCCATATTGGGGGGTTTATCACATTTTCCAGTTGTGGACGAGGCGCATCTGCATTTAACTCGGTTTTCATGATATTAGGGCAGTTTATATGTACACTCAATGGGTTGCTGGTTAGTTTCGAATCAAAGAAGAAAAGAAAGACGGCCGCCAAATTCAGGAAAAGGAATTGTCAGCAACGAGGTCGCAAGATTCGTCACTCAAGCAGTGAACTGGGCCATCCAGGTCAATGAATGGTATTTCTCGAAGACGTCCTGTGAAGGGTTCGTACTGGACTTGCAGCAGGTGATCATATTTTAGTTCTACGACTTACACTTTGCCGGGACTATTGTTTTTCGGGCGAAATCGTCGGTACGGGAACCCCCCAATATGGAGGAAATCTGATCATTGATCATGAATACACTAGATGGCGCTTCTTTTTGCATATGGTCTATAGGAACCGTGCACATCTAATTCAGGCCCCGACCAGGGCGCCCCTAGTGGCAAACGGGTCCGTTCCATCGGGGAACTTCTGATAACTTCTGCCAGTCGCTGCGTTGGTTGTGCGTTGTAGCGGGTTAGCGCTGTAATTTCCAAGGTAGCTATTCCGCACTAAGAAAGCCACAACAATGATGCGGCAAACAATAGGCGACCGCCGCGACGCGGCCGGCATAGAAAAGGTGCGGGTCTAATTCAAGCCCCGTCCAGGGCGCCCCTAGCGGCAAACGGGTCCGTTGCATCGGGGAACTTCTGCCAGTCGTTGCGTTGGTTGTGCGTTGTAGCGGGTTAGCGCTGTAATTTCTAAGGTAGCTATTTCGCTCTAAGAAAGCCACAACAATTCATGCTGCAAACAATAGCAGACCGCCGCGACGCGGCCGGCATGCTCGCTTCCCATAGGCGACGTGGATTCGACTGACGTGCTGCGATTCCGCGGATGCATCACAGTGAAAAGGCGGAGAGCTTTCGAAGGAAAGAAGGCGCAAAAGAGTCCAGTTTTCTTTTAAAAGTTCTATGGCGAAGAAGTTTTTTTTTGGCTCCCTATTTTTGTTTTTGTGTTTCTTTTCACACCTTTTACGACGTGCGGTGGACGAAATTCGATTTCAAAATCATTTCATGGTCCCTTTAAAGTAATCCGTTACCAATATTTTGTAAAAAAATTACTTTACAAATTACTTCCTAAAAAATTAACGCGTCAATTACAAAATACTTGAAAAAGTAACGGATTACTTCCCAAGTCTGAAGGAGCGGCACCACCCTAAGCTGAGCGTTAAGAAATATTCCCTCAGTGGATTTGAATCGGTTTTAACGCGCTTTTTTGTGATACTTCCTGGGCGTGCAAGCGGGCGCTCGCATACGGCGCGAAAGGCATGAGCATAGAGCGCTTTTGCATTGCTCCAAATCCACCGAGGGAGTTCCACATAAGGCACCCAAGTGGCTCCACCCTAGGTTGAACACTTAGGCACCTTATTCTCATTCGATGAGTGCCGTTGGGAACATTTACGAAATTACAGTCAGTGCGCAGGCGGGCTGGCTAGTAGAAGTTTACCATGACAGTTTTAACCCGAGAGCGAAGCCGGCCGCAGCGGCCTGCTTCGCGCTTGTGCCGAGAGTCGAGTGCCCATGTTGACGCACGAATAAAAAAAAAAAAAAAAAGAAACATTTGTTCGACCAGTGTCATTGGGGGGAATGTTTGTTCAACTAAAGCCGCCCGTCGCTAGGCATAAAGACGTTCGTCGTCGTCGGTGTTTTTGTGCTTCATTATCTAGTGATCGTAACAAATATAGTTGGCTGCGGTGACACGAACGAAAACCATGGCAAAAACTCTAATCGTTCATCAGTGTGGTTAAGAATGGCAGGCACAGCCGGTCTGACACCGCCGAAAGTAAAAACGCAGCATACCGCGATAAAACATTTGATCGAAAGAACGGTATATTTTTGGCCAAGTACGCAAGATGCGAGTGTGTCCAAAGCGGGTAACAATAAATTGCTTCGCATTCAAATACTTTTTTTTTCCTTTCACACTCTAAGCCTCCGAGAAACAGTTCAAAAATGGTGCATTCTGCGCACGAAATGCTTTCCACAAGCGAGCATTTAACGCCTTTGTCACATTAAAAGGTAATGATATTTCCATCAAACGACATTTGTGCGATCGGTGAATCAGCTTGAAATCCCGAGTTAGCGTCGCCCCTGAAACGCGCTCGTCAGGAGAGCACTCTCGTACACGTTCCTGGGAAAAAATAGTAATCGATTACAATTACAATTCTTCTCGCTTAAAAAGGCATTCAGTTAGATTACTCGATTGTTTGAGACGGAAAGTAATTGGCCGTTACTTGAAAAAAGTAACCGTTACTGCTCCGACTACTACACAGTTTCGAAACGACAGTTTTCTGCCGATTTGAACGCGGGTCTTTCGTACTTTCCATTATATTATTAGAATCACCGATTCATGACTTATTTATTCTCTTCATCTAACAAATGTAGTAAAGCATCCTCTTGTCGGAGACTTGGTTCCAAAATTCCTTGGTAGGCAACTCGTACGAACTATAGGTCGCCGTTAGGTAATGGAAGGAAAACACTAACGGATTCAAGTAATCGTAACACTTACAAAAGTGATCAGACTACTCTCGCGATTACTTCCACCTAAACGTAATCAAATGATTACGCAATTACCCGAAAAAGTACTGTCGGGACAGGTTATAACAAAGTCAAAGGGAACCGGAAATCACTTCGCTATATCCGCTATTTCGTTATAACCGACTTCGGTTAAAATAGGGAGTTTTCATAGATCGTTTTTGCCGTCCCGCAAGACTCTCCGCAACCCGCTACGATACCCTGAACTCTACAGTCAAGGCCATCGGCGCGCAGGCACAGTAGCGGCTTCGTCGTTGCGGAGGGCTTAGCGGAGGGGGAAACGCGGTCTACGAAAACTCCCTAATGAAGAGCAAAAGAGAATGGGAAATCGTGATCGCTTCGCTATATCCGCTATTTCGTTTTAACCGACTTCGGTTATAATGAAGTGCAAAAGGGAATAAGAAATCGTGATCACTTCGAAATATCCGCTATTTCGTTATAACCGACTTCGGTTAATGAAGTGCAGAGGGGAATGGGAAATTGTGATCGCTACGTCGTAGCCGCTATTTCGTTATAACCGACTTCGTTATTACCGGTCTCGACAGTAATAGAGTACGACTAATTTGAGTACTCGTAATGAGAAGCGTACTAGTCCGCTGTGATCAGGACAGCAAGCGCTGATTTGGCCGATCGCTCATACGTCATTCGATGCGAAGGGCACTGCACATCCGTAGAGCCACTATGCGTAACCTACACTTCGGAGTAAGCACACTTCAGTCATCTTGGTGCCGAAAATCATTGTTGCCAGTTAGTAATCTGCAGTACATTCAAACTAAGATTCTTTGTTTCTTTATTTGGAGAGGAAAGGTGGAAAAAACGGCAACTCTGGTGCTGCTTGACAAGCGGCACTTTGCGATTTAAGTGAGGTAAAGCAAAGCGAATGCCTCATGTATTGTTCATTGCTGACAAGCGTTCCCGATAGTGCGGCGACTAGGACACATTAGTTCCTAAGCGAATGACGCTCGCTGGGAGGGGCACTGCCACGTTTCCCCGCCGTCCATACTCTGCCGGTCACGTGACATAAAATTCCCCCCGTAGGAAAATGTGGCTAACCTTTCTGTCGCAGTTAAAGTTAAGCAGCTTCGTGCAAACGGGCCCATAGGGTTAAAACTGGTCCGAGGCAGAGCAAAACGACATCCCTCAATCTTTCTCCCAGAGCCTCAGGATGTCGCATTTTCATGACGTAACAATAGCCAATGGCGCCGGCTCCGCACTAAGCACCAAAAGAGAAGCGCCCGCAAAAACAAATCAGAAAGTAGAGTCCCGATACTCTAAGGTTAGCTCATTTTGTGGCCCTATAACTTCCTCTGACAGGTTTGAAAAAAATTGAAAAAATAGCGCCGCAAACAAAAAAGGGGGCTACAGTGCACAGCGAGACCTTTATTACAAGATGAAGATACCAACACTCGATGAAAGACAAACACTGAGCTCATGCTTGTATGTGGCCGTCCTCGTCGCTTTGTCCGAGTTCCTGCTCTTTGGCGAATTCAAGGAACACCTGTTTCGTTGTAAAACAAACAGGTGGTCAGAAAGGTTTGAGAAAAAGGAACCACCCCTAGCAGCACCTTTCCTCGGCCCATACTTGGGGCAGTTTGGCGCAAGCTTGGGAGAGGATTGAGCCAACTTGGCTCTAGCTCGCGACAGTCTGGCCCAAGCCTGGGCCGAGCAAGTGTGCTATTTGGGACAGGACTTCTGAATTGATCCAGTCATAGTATAGCATAACTCTCAAAATTTTCATGCAACCACTACCCAGAACGACTGAACGTCCCTTTATTTTTTTCGTGGTACGGACTGGTCGGCGAGGTAAGAATGCTTAGAATGATGCGCAGAAAGTTATGGCGCAAGCGGGCAGGTCATTGTCGAACATAATTTGCTGAAACCCCAAGTTTAGGGAGAACGAGGGATGACACGACACAGAAGTGACAAGCAGAGCTCAGTGTTTTAGACTTCTGTGACGTGTCGTCCCCTGGTTTTCCCTAGGATGCCTTCATGTGCACTTTACTTAGGATGCAGGCATCCGGCCATTTTGTCCCGCACATTTATTTTTCTTTTTTTGTTCAGAAGCGCGTAAAACAGCGTGTCCATGCACGCGTTTGTGGCGCAGACTGTGCTATGGCGACATTTTGTTTTCGTTGATGTCCTCGTATTTTACCTGTGAGCGCGTGCTGTCGGCATCGGGTTACAAAGGGTGGCATCACCCTAAACAGAAGGAGATTGTGGCATCCTAGTTTTACCTAGTCTCGAGGATTTAGTCAATTATAAAATAATGCTTCCGTTTTAGGGAATTTTATACTTCGTGCTCTTTTGTAACATCGAAGACACTAGTTAAGCATCAATCTCCCGGCAAGAGTACGCTCGGCACGTTCTACGGGGGATTTTAAGAGTTACCGACTGCCCAGTTACCGCAATTACTGTGAGGCAACCTGTCAAAGACCGGTCAAAATTATTTGCGACATGTTGTACTGTGCATGAAGGCGAATACGTCCAGTACCTTTCTTTAATGAATTGTGGAAGAACAAATTAACTAGAGTCTGTTCTCACAAATTATGCTCAAAGTTGAGCATGCGAGACTCACCTGTTCCAAGGTCGTCTGGCTGAAGCTGAATTCTTCTATGGAAAACTTGACCTTGGCTGTAAGCGCAGAAACAAGCGATGTATTGGATGTAAGATAATGAACTGCTACTTAGTTGCCACGTTCACTACCCGGGTGCGAGTGCCGCTACAGTCGCCGACAATTCAAGAAACGAAGAGCTTGTGTGTTTTGACCACCTTCTTATGTGTCCCAAGTCCGTGTGAGAGCAGCATTAGTCGTTAAGAGCGCCAAAGGCTGAAACACAGAGCTAGAAGGAGGAACATCGCGTTTTCTCAGCTGCCAGACACTATCTAGGTAGCGGCTGCACTGTTACCATTACAATTCCAATAATATATTTCCATGCAAAAAAAGCGCAGAGAAAACACATAAAAAACTTGTTTTTAGAGACACATTTACAAATATTTACCTTCTAAACTACTTTGTGCAAAACGTTGCAAAATATATCAAACTGTGCCTCTTGAAATGCAGCTGGCGAATATATATAAAAACAAATTCCTTAGCCAGTATAGTAGGTTTGTGATTAACACAGCAACAGTAAGTCATTTCTCTAAAAGTAGCAATATTGCACGTCAATATTTAAAACAAAAGAAGAAAAACTTCATATTTTTTTAAGTTTACTGAACCTCTTGCAGTAACTTGAGCTAACTTGTGAGCGAAAAATATTGAGTAGCATATGACATCCAACTGAGAAAAAAAAGACAACAAAGCTTCACTCCAATTGAGCTAGCTTGTCTTCGTTATAAGGACTTTTCCACACGACGTTCGTTCCAAAGATTTTTTTTAACTCTATAAAGTGTTTCTATGTGAGATTATGCAATGAGGGTGCGAGTCATATTTTTATACTTCTGTAAACATATATATGGCAGCCCTTTTCCTTGGGAGGAACACTCAGCTGCATATGCCCGCCGTAGCTAATATTTCACAGATACATGAATTAAGTTCCTTGTGGCGTGGGCATTGCCAAGGTTTCACCATGGTACCAGCACAGCGTATATGTCCCATAAAATCACGTACGTAGTGATACTTTTTTATTCATTTGAGCTATAATATGCACATGGAATATTTAAAATTGCAATAAATCTTTAAAAAAAACTGTAAAACACATCAAGATAATGCGTTTAAAAGACGTTTTCACAAACTATTTAGCAGCAAACAATGTTTAGCAAACTTTGTAAGATATATGAAAATATGCATCTTGAGGTGCACTTCCCGAATACATAAATTAAATTTGCACAACCGGCTATATATTGTTATTAATGTGAAAGTTCTTTTTTTTCTTTAAATTCCTCTTTACAGTCTACAATAACACTGACTAACTTGCGATGGGAAAACATTGAGTAATTTAAAATCTCGCAAAGAAAAAAGGAATCGAAAGCTTTCACTCAAATCAATCCGCGACGACTTTGTTTCAGGGATTCTACGGCACATCACCAAAGGTTCTAAACTTTTTGTTTTTTGTTTTTAATGTAAAACATTTTACTCAGAAGCAAGCCAGTTTAACTGACGTCAGAAGTTATTTTTAGCTGGAAAGCTATTACTTTATTTAAGATTCACAAAATCAAAACTGTTTTATACTGAGAATGCTCTAGGCGTAAGCAATCTTCAAAGTCTGTGTCGCGCAATTTGCCATGTAGACTTGCGGCCTCCTTGCATATGACGAATTCCGTATAGGTGGGAACCCTGGATGCGTTTCACAGATTTCACCGTTGTCCACTCTGCTTGCTTTGCCGCACGAAACTTCCTAGCCTGCACCGCAGAAAGGTCGAACATGCAGACATTTTCGACTTTTTCACGGAGCACTTCCACGAGTTCCGAGCAAAGATCTTAGTGTATTCAGCGTTGCATAATCTTTAAGAGCGCCACACACTCTTTCTATGTCCGGTGGCCGAGAAGACCCATCTTGCCAAAGAGTACGGTTTCCGAGACAATTCGTGCAATCGGAACCGATTTTTGACCAAAATTATATCAGACCAAAATTATATCAGACCAAAATTATTTTAGACCAAACTTATATCAGAAAAATAGGAATAGTGATCGTCAACATAATCTTGTATTGCCTCTGTGGGCGGAAGGGCATCTGATGCGTCAAGCGTTGTGCCATCGCTGATAACGGCAAAGCTTCGCGTGCCTTGCGCGGAGGTGACCACGCATGTGAAGATAGAGAATTGATGTTTTTTTTTTAATGAAAGCTCTGCGCTTCGGTTGAGTAAATAACAGTATAATTTTCGGCGAAATCAAATTGAAATGTCACTATCTTTGTTGGTAGAGAGGTTCTTGTGTCAACGTATCAGTCCTTGTAGAACGTCACGAACGTAGGAATGACTCACATACTTCTCGCCCCATGATTGAAATTCCCCTAGAGAGGCGAGAGCGTCCATCACACTTTTTAATGAGTTCCCCGGTTTCCCAAAATGCGGAAGAGACGTCCTTGTCTTCGTCAAGATGAAGCGACTCAAACGAGATGGTCTGCATCCTGGGGCACTTTTCTTAGTCGCGTAGAAAGCAGTTGGCTTGTGGACCAGTGCAGAGGCCGAGGCGCTAAAAGTCGTATTCAGTAAACGCCTTCCCTGAGGAATTCGAGATTGCCGTTACAAGTAAGTGAAAATGCACGCAATCAATGCATCTACACATCTCGTGCTCGGGACTTTTTTTGGCCTATTTTAGCCGCAAGGCATAAACAGTTGAGATGCCGAGTTCCAGATGAGGAGTGTCCTTCCTGAACAGCTGAAAGTCTTCTTTTCTGAGCAGGTCATGAACCTTTTTGCAACTTTGGTCTTTTTGTCATTGATGACGGCTATGATGACATCCTTTTTGTTTGGACTCTGGACAAAGCATGCGAAGTCGTCGCGCGCGTAGTACTCAAGTGCAAGCCTCACGTTTTTGGTATACGACTTTTTTCCTATGTAGGAAACAGTGCTCACAACGGTCATCAGGGGTTTTTACACCGTAAACGCTAAACAGCTTTTTTCTCAACGAAGAGCTCATTTAAAATTATTTCTTCCCGTATGCTGCAGCCATGTTTGTTTTAATGGCTTTATGTGGTTTTAATAGAGTTACCAACGAACAAACAGCAAACAACTTCTGACTAAATAGTTCCATCCAAATTGATGAAGAAAAAAATGCAATGTTTTCAAGTTCTCAAGTGAAGCAATCTCATTCTGAATGTATTCGAAGCAACGCTTGCATAGAAGGTCAGGTGTTTTCACAGTTCGTGGAACCACTAGTTTTCTAACTTCACTTGGTTGAGCTCCTTAACGGGCACAAGGTGCTTGTTGCAGTGCACTTTTTTCTTGTGTTTCCGTAGATAGTCTACACGAGAAAATCGTACGGTGCTAAATCTGTTGTCCATGAGTACAGTCCCTGGTGGATTCAAAAATAAACTCTATTCTTTGATACATGTTCTCGTCTTCTTTGACATGTTCTCTCCAAATGCTCATGTGAGAGTCTTTGAATGCCTCTCTCCAGGCTCCAAATGTTTGGTTAGCGAGGTGAAACCAAAACAGCAACAAAACGTCCTTGTGGTTCCCAACTTTTATCTGTATTCGTTGTACGTCTGCACTTTAAAATGGTAAGACGATGTTATTTGTTTTCCATCTCACAATGTTGAACACCAAGATAGCGACCACTCGGGTACTACTCCCCGCGCCTTGTTTATACGTACATTAGTGTAAATTCTCATTTGTATGAAAACTTTCTGTGTCCAATAAACCCATACGAATCATACAAGATGTATAAGAACATATAAGAGTCATATAAGAACCATATAAGAGCTATATAAGAACTATATGAGATATATGAGAACATACAAGTGCCATATAAGAGACCTGTGAGAAGTTTCTTATAAGTTTCTCATATATCTTATATATGTCTTATATTCGTTCTTATATAGTTCTTTAATGGTTCTTCTATGTTCTTATATATACTATATCGTATGATTCATATGTGTTTATTGGACACAAAAAATTTCTTATACAAATTACTTTTTTCACTAGGGTAACTAAACACGAGGAAGATACATAGAAAAGAGGGACGGAGAACAAAGACTTCCATACTTCGTTTATACGGTGACTGACTTTTCTTGTGTGCGCTCGTTGAGTTCAAGGCAATCTGCAATCCATACAGTTTGCAACTGCCGGCGGCAGTGCCATACGCCGACGGTCCTTGTGAA
>JABSTQ010007679.1:0-29902 GCA_013358835.2 Ixodes persulcatus
AGATCCCCGAGAACCGGCGGATGTGGCCAAGACGGCCATCACCACACCGTTCGGACTTTTTGAATACGTACGGATGCCCTTCGGCCTGCGAAACTCCGCTCAAACTCTCCAATGCCTCATCAATGAAGTCACAAGATCACTTCAATTCGTCTTCCCGTACGTCGACGACAACCTCGTGGCCAGCTCATCTCCGGAAGAACACGAACAACACCTACGGCTTTTGTTCGATCGGCTGCAGCAGTACGGCCTTGTCATCAATCCGAAGAAGTGAGTGTTTGGAGTCGCCGCCTTGGACTTCCTCGGCCACCTCGTAGCACCAATGGGCATCTTACCACTCGAAGAGAAAGTCCGAGCAATCCGCGAGTTTCCCCAACCAGCGTCACTTCGCAAGCTTCGTGAGTTTCTGGGTTTGATCAACTTTCATCTCATATTTATCCCGCATTGTGCTGAAATAATTCAACCCATGATGGATCTGCTTAAAACCAAAAAAGGGCCATTATCAGCAGTCCCGTGGAACGCAGAAGCTGCATCAGCTTTCTCCACCGTGAAGGAAGCTTTGGCCAATGCAGCCCTGCTTTTCTATCCGCGACCTGAGGCCCCCACCCATCTCATGGCCGACACCTCCAGCACCGCTGCCGGAGCTGTTCTGCAACAGATGTTCGACAGCCAGTCGCGAACACTTGGTTTTTTCCCAGAAACTGAAGCCCGCAGAAACACGTTATAGTACTTTCGGACGTGAACTTCTTGCGGTGTACCTGGCCGTTAAACATTTTAGGCACATCCTTGAGGGTCACGAGTTTCATATACTGACGGACCACAAGCCTCTAACATATGCGTTCCATGGCAACCACAATGCCTACTGCTCCCGAGAGATTCGACAACTGGCCTTCATTTCGGAGTTTACTGTAGATCTCCGCCACGTAAAAGGCAAAGACAACTCAGCAGCGGACGCGCTTTCCCGTGTCGACGCTGTCTCGGCAAGTCCTGGAAGCGTCGATTTTGAGAGCATTGCTATGTCACAACGGGATGATCCGGAGCTGCTAGCCCATCCTGACCGGCTGAAGTCCTTGGTATTGAGGGCAGTGCCTCTCCCTCATTCTACCGGCACCATCCTCTGCGACGTGTCTACCAGCAGTCCTCGACCTTTCGTCCCGCTAGCCCTTCATCGGAAAGTCTTCGACCATGTGCACAACCTAAGCCATTCGAGCATCTGAGCCACACAACGACTGGTAACATCACGCTATGTGTGGCCCACCATTAAAGGGGTCATGAAACGATTTTCCTACTTCTTCCTCCTTAGCTTTAATCCTCAACTCAAATACGAATTGTGAAATCACGTGGTCGTGACATTCCTTCGGCACCGGTGCGATGACTCCTAGCTACCACCGTGCTTTTTACGCACACCATAGAACTTGTCATTCCCCAGTGACGATAAGTTCCGTCAGGGCACTCATTGGCCACGAACGCGAATTCAAATATTTGTCGACGGATTGATTGTTGACGAGTGCATACGTCCGAGTGACGCAGTTCTCGTGTCCAATGCGTGAGCTGGGCTCTGCTGACGTCAGTTTGGCGCCGGTGACGCGCTTTTGGAACCGCGGATGTATCATAGTGAAAAGGCGGAGACCTTTCGAAGGCAAGAAGGTACAAAATAGTCCGCTATATTTTCAAATGTTCGTACCGAAGAGCTGGCTTTTGACTTTCTAGCCTCTTTCTTTTGGCCAACTAAACGATATGCGATTAGTAAAGTCCCAATTTAAAATCATTCATCCCAACCCAAAATTCGTTTCATGGGCCCTTTAATGCGGATGTACGGAGCTGGACAAGAGGTTGCCTACAATTATTCGAAGGAATTCGATAAAGTTTCTCATTCCAAACTACTGTTGAAGTTAAAGGTCATACTTAAAAATCCCCTTTTACTCGACTGGATCACTGATTATTTAAAAGACCGGTCACAGTTTGTTTCGTATGGGAATGCTAATTCATCAGAAGCGACGGTTAGTTCAGGTGTTCCGCAAGGATCCGTATTAGGGCCCCTTTTATTTCTCCTGTATATTAATGATATTGTAGATAACATTCCCGTTAAAGTTCGTCTTTATGCCGATGACTGCGTCCTATATAACGATATTCATTCGGCTAATGACCAGTTGTTACTTAATGAATCCTTCGCACGCTTCTTCAATTGGGCCAAGCAATGGCAAATGGAAATAAACTTTGAAAAATCTGTGTTTATGAAATTTACGAATAAGAAATCACCTCTCGTTTTTAGCTATGGCATTGATGAAATAGTACTAAGGGAGGTAAGCGACTTTAAATATTTAGGTATTATTTTTACTTCCAACCTTAAATAGGATAGGCACGTCGACTATATTTGCTCCCGCGCCCTCAGAAAATTGGGCTATGTTAAACGCACGTTAAAAAATTCGTCTAAAGAGGTAAAATTAACCGCTTTTAAAACTCTCGTGAGGCCGATTTTGGAGTACGGTTCAGTGGTCTGGGACGTTCATTTAAAAAAGGACATTAATCTCATTGACTCTGTTCAGGCTAAGGCTATTCGATTTATCTCCAATCGATATGATCGACACTTTTCACCTTCATCCGCTTTGCCAACATTAGGGCTAGAATCTTTATCGTTAAGGCGAACTATCGAGCGATTGAAGTTGTTACATAGAATTGTTAATAATGTAAGTGGCATTGAATGTATGAAGTATATTTCCTTCTCAGATATTTCGCGCACTAGGCGTTCCCATCCCTTAAATATTGTACCCTTTCGTTCTCGCGTAAACTGTTTCAAAAATTCCTTTTTTCCGCGCACTGTTGAGCTGCGGAATAGTATTGACGGCTCTACGCGTATGCTCCAGTACGACGACTTTGTTATAAAACTCGCGAAAGTTGACTTCCTTTGATGTTTGGTGTTTCTGGCGAATCATTTGTTGTTGAATATGTTCTCGTTTATTGTTCTCTCTACTCATGTTTTTAGTTGTGTAATCCACTCCTGCAATGACCTCAACTGAGATCGCAGTATACATAAATAAATAAAATAAATAAAATGTCAACGGCCGAAGGTCACCAAGCACACCGTAACACCTCTAATGCCCTTCCGAACACCCGATACACGTTTTGACCATGTACATCTCGACATCGCGGGTCCCTTGCCACCATGTCGGGATTTCACCTATATTTTGACCTGCGTTGACCGCTACACCAGGTGGCCTGAGGCAACTCCCCTTCCCGACATCACCGCGGAGACAGTTACCAGAACTTTTGTTGAAGTTTGGGTAGCCCGTTTCGGTTGCGCCTCAACTGTCACTACAGACCGGGGACGCCAGTTCCAATGTTCGCTGTTTGCTGCCCCAGAAAAACTTCTTGGAACACACCATGTGCACACAACCTCTTACCACCCGTCAGCAAACGGCGTGGTTGAACGGTTGCACCGGCAGCTAAAAGCATCGATCATGGCACGAGACCGGCGACTTCAATGGGTCGATCATCTCCCGTTCGTCCTCCTCGGCATTAGATCGGCTTTTAAAACAGACCTAAAATGCACCTCAGCGGAATTGGTATATGGATCGCCGCTCCGACTCCCTGGAGAATTTTTCGACACTTCCGAGGATATTGTGCCACAACCACAGTACTTGGATGACTTACGACGGTTCATCCAAGAGCTCCAGCCTACGCCTCCTCGGTTTCCAGGTTCTCGCAAGGTATTTGTGAGCCAAGAACTTACAACTTGTACTCACACATTCGTCCGCAAAGACGTGAAAAAGAAGAGCCTTATTCCACCATATGACGGCCCGTTTAAAATCCTCGACCAAACTGAAAAGACCATCACTCTTGACTGGCACGACCATGGATCCAGAAACTATCGCCATGGATCGCATAAAACCCGCCTTCAACGATACAACACCAGGTTTCACGTCCACCAACCTAATTTCTGCACCCCAGAAAGCCAGCGCATCACCTGGAATGCAACACGTTTCATGAAAAAAATGACGCGTCATGTCGACATGACGCCGCTACCAGCATCAAATTTGCTACTTTTGTTGTTGTTGATCTTATTGTGTTGCCAGCATTGGATCTAGTACTTTTCTCCGTTTTCCCACGATCCATGCTACCAGGGGGGAGCCCTGTAGGAGCCCACAACAAAGACTGCAACACGGCGCTCGAGCAGCGAGCTCCGGCCCGCGGGTCACGCGCGAGAGATATAAACGCGCGGCCAGTCCGTCCCACAGCATCAAAGCATTCGGTTGCCGAAATTTGGACCCGACCGTAGCATTGTATAAACGTTTGCCTTTCCGGAACTCTCCCTACGCTTCTTTGGAAACTCCAACCGTCATCCCGCTGTTTTTGAAACTTAGACTCGGCCGTAGCATTATATAAATACCACCCGCGTTCATCTGTAAAAGTTTTTCCTGACGAAGGCCGGACTCCGGCCGAAACGTTGATGAATAAACCGTCCGTTGTTGCTGTTTTCACCAAGGGGTTTCTTTTCTTCTCAGTTATGTATATATATATATATTCCCTGAAAGCCGCCTTTAAAGTTTGCTATTTTTTAGATATCACCAAGGGTGTATAAAGAAACATAGAGATCCGGCTACTGAGGAATCAGTAGTGTACAATTTTCTTTTGACTTGCGGTTCTTTTTACGTTGGCCAGACTGACCGTTGTCCAAACGAAAGGAGTCTGAAACACTAAAGAGCCGTCAAGGATTGATCGGAAAATGCTGAACTCGCTAAACACGTGAAATAATGCAACATTTCTTTCCTTAAATGGACGCCCGCTAAGGTACTTAGTAGAGGGAGACTCTGTGGATCACAGCCGTTGGCAATCGTATTAGCATGCCCTCAATTACCATGGACGAAGAGATACGGGCCTCCCAATCTGTATAAAGTTTTCTTTTGTGTGTGTGTGTGTGTGTGTGTGTTGGGTTGGTTCCACTTTTTTTGTTTGTGGGGCTGACGGTTGTCGTTTTCAAGGCGGTGGAGAGTTCCGTCTATATGAGAGGCTGTTCCTGTGAACAAATTTTGCAGCTGCGTTTTGAGACTTCGTTGTGTTTGTCCCTTCCTTTCGTCTGTCTCGGATTCTTTTTTCTTTTGTTTAAGTATGAACTTTTACCACCTACTTTGCGCCACAACCCCTATTTCTATTTTTCAACTTTCTGCGCGATCTCGGTGACGTCAAAAAAAATTTGGCATATTTGTTTTTCTGATTCTTATCGGAAGTGGTGTTCCGCTTTTCCTCGTCTATTTTAGTCGAGCAGGCACTCGCTCTTGAATTTCGCTCCGCGCTTGCAGTACATGCGTAAGCAGACGACGCGTCAGTAGCGAGTCTCAATATATTGTTAGTCCACTGCTCTGCTAATGTATTCCAAAACACTGTCAAGGGCAGTGCAGTCGAAGACTAAGTTCAATGAGCTTCGATGAGCAATGTCGTGTCGGTGCCGCGTCAAGGATTGGTCAAACACTTGGCACATCCGAACGTTCCCCTCTACACAAGCATCCAAAGAAGAAAGCGGAGAAGAAGGTGTGGTTGGAGACGATCCCTGCAGGACAGCTGTTCGGTGCATGCAACGCGATCTTATCAGTCTGTGCTGTCGAGGCGCCATAAATCTGCAGCAGGCGAAACTACCGACGATTCGGCGACGTCCTCATCGGGATCTTCCGGCTCTCAATCAGGCGTCTCGTGCGATGTGCAAAATAATTTCTGCGAACGTTCAACTCATTCCTTTTCGAAGTCCGAAAGGTCGCCTGGCACCGAAAAAGACGCCCGATCTTTCGAGCCATCGCCAACATCGCCATCGTTTGCGGCACAAACATCAGGTGTCGCCTTTTTGAGGGATCAAAGCAAATATGGCAAATAGAAGACAGGATGACGACGTCCACGCGTTGACGTAAGAACGGCGCCACTTCCGGAAGTTGATTTTGACATTTCGAAACCAGAGTCGTCGTGCGCAAGCTACGTTTGTACGAAACATGTTTCATCTTCGCCAATATTAAAAGTTATAAAAACCCTACTTTTGCAACGTCCATATTTCTGCATATTTAACCATCGATGAAGTCGCGGCATGTGACGAGAAAAACGATCGCAAGGAGGTGTCTGGTAGGAAACGAGGCGAGGAACCGATTTTTCAAAAGGCGCATTCGTGCGCTAAAGTTTTTTTTTTTTCCGTGTTCAAGACTTCTTGGTTATATGACACCATTGTGGGGCGTTTAAGGCAGTAAAAAACCTAAAATTGCCCTGCTATTGTGTTGCAGACATAGATTAATTACTTTCAAAAAGTAATTAAACAACATTACTAATTACTTTCAAAAAGTAATTAAATGACATTACTCATTACTTTTTGAAAACTGCAATCGACCAAAGGCTAAAATTAATGACCTTACCTTACAAATATTTTCTAATAGTAATAAAATTAATTTGACATTACTTTTCAATAAGTTGAGGCGGTAATTTCTGCTCATTTTATGTACATTATAGGTACTAAACTCGTATATTCATGTTTACACCGCAACAGACCTATGCGCCTTAAAGTAAGCCACACTTAGCAGTCGTTTTGCTAGCGCAGAAGACATAAGTGTTAAACAGGATTAATAACTTCTTCTTTAGATGTGTCTCAAAGACAGTCGACTCACCGGTTTCGCTATTCATTCAGCAAAGAAGGTCTTTACTTAAAGGGTAATATGTTCTTCGTCTTACTTATTTTGAAGATATAGTCCGTGTCAATATGTTTAGTGGACCATTGGAGCTCGTTCTTACAAGGAGTCGTCACGTAAAATAGTTCCCTTCCGCCTCAGACGCAATCGAATCTGTTCCTATAGGAGCACTAGTTGAAGCAATCCCGGTCATTTCTCTCAAGGAGCATTGTTCCCAAACGCTCAAACAGCCCAAGTTATTGCACGTTCTCACACAAGGGGGCTGGCAAAGCAGATATGTCACCATTTCAAGAAAGGGATGTGCGCGCTTCCTAAAATGTGTACTTTCTCAAGAAACGGGAGGCGATATTTTCTCGTAGGCTTATTCCCGAATTAAAATCCCAAGGAAAGGCAGCGAGACATAACGCGAGTGGCACCTGCTTTGTTCGATTCCCGTCGTTTCCGACTACAGAACGCCCCTTCACTTACTAAGTCCAAGGATATGCACCAAGCGTTCTGGTGCCTTGACAAGGCATTCGGGAAAAACTATTTATTCATCTCGTTTATAGCCCACAATGATCAAAGCTTACAGTTTGATCTTGCTTGACGTAAAAGCAAGGAGGATGGGAATCTGCCTGTCCTATCCTCTCAGGTTTTAAAAAGTGTTGACCTCACTGGTCATGTGCCCTTCGCCTTCTCGCCTATAAATCGTCCTAACCGCCTATAAACGTCCTAGACCCGTTCGGGTCTAGGACATTTTGGTGTAGGATTACGGTGTAGGACTTTTCGGTGCGGACTTTTGGGTGCACGGACATTTCGGTGCACAGACGTTTCGGTGTACGGACTTTTGGTGCGGGGCATTTTGGTGTACGGACTTTTCGGTGCATGGTCGGTAAACACAGAAAGAACCCAAAGATTCACTTTTGTCCCCATTGTACGATAAGTCTCCAACGACACAAAGCGGAACTTTTTGTTCTGTTTGTCTTTTTTTGGGTACCTCTATACTTCGGCAGCAATGTGCAGCCAAGAAAAGTAGGAACACAGGCTGGCGCTTCTTCTTTATCTGTGGTGCTCGGATGCAGTTACGAGGTCACCTTGATGCTGTTCATAGAACACGTCCTTGAGAAATGAAATGTCTCCATGTCGCAGTAAACACAATCAGAGAAAAACAACTTGCCGCTTTTCTTCATTCATTTGTCGTATTCCACAGAACCGTGACTGACCGTGTCGGCTTCTCTATCTCTGTTCATTGAAAGATAGCTATTCTTTTAGACACTGGGTCAGCCCGTGTCTTATCAGGTTATAAACTCGCACCCCTCTGTAACGACTTTTGTGAAGCCGGGATTGGGGGATATTGCACCAAGAAGGGTCAGCAATGCCAGAAACTTTATTTTAGATGCCTTATTTTAGACTAGCATCCTCAGGTCGCGGTTTTTCATATAAGAAAGTGATATTTGCTTGTCACCTTGTCAGATACGTACCGATGTTGATTGAGACTCGATCGTCGCTTTCCTGAGATGGCCGTATACTTGCAAAGCAACCGTGGTGGGCTGAACCTTCTGTACGAGGGATTTGAGTATGCCAAGGAGCGTTGCAATAACGAAAAGGCGAGTGTTTTGCGTCTATCTTGAAATATCCTACGGTTTCTACAGTTCATAACACAGACTGACAAAAAACGTCTCATAAATATTTAAATACAAATTTTAGTCTGTAGCACGAAATAAGGAACGCCTCATCTTTTCTATTTTTGCAGTTCGGCGATATTGTCACGAATGAAAAGTGATGAGACGATGAAAACTGAAGCAAACTAAACGTTTAATGAGCCGAACTTGTGCCCAAAACAAAAAGGGAACAGAAGATAACAATAGAGCGTCGCGGGCGTCGATGGCGGTGTAACAGCGGGATCGAACGCTGGGGCGAAACTGACTCCGATCGCCATGCGAAGTCCCTTATGTACCCTCGTGGTTTTTTTTAACTTTCGGCGTAGAACTTTCGGCGCGTAGAACGTTCGGAACTCGATCACACGATAATGTACTCGAACTTACGAGAACGCCAAGTTGAAAAAATAAATAAAAGGATATTCCGTTGGCTGGAATCGAACCTAGACATTCCGCGTGACAGTCAAGCGCGCTATACTTCGTTTCACCTTATCTGCGAGCGAAGCCAAAGCTAGAAGCGCGAGACCAGCGCTTTTTGCGTTTCTCCCCACCTCGCGCGCTCGAGCAAAGCCTGAACGCACGGAGCTTTCGTGCTCGCGCTTCCAGCTTTGCCTTCGCTCGCACATAAGGTGAAACGAAGTATAACCATTCGGCTTTTTTTTTTTCTAATTATTCGGTCACGCACGCGCTCGCTCGTCGACGCGCGTGGCAATATTGTGCTAGCTTCAGTGGTATTAGCGGCGAGATGTTTGGGTGGCATCTGGCGGCCGCCATGCTCTTCCTCGTGTGAGCAAGCACGTGCAATTCCAGGCCTGCCAAGGCTTTCTTCACGTGCATGGTGCACGTGCTTGTACGGATGGGGCACCAGCCGGGACGCCATGCTTGCAAACGTCTATAGGAAGTATTCACTGGCGGCCATAGCTGTGTGCACGACTGCTGAGCGCGTGCTGATGGCTAGCTTCCAGGGTTCTTTTGCAACGTGCATTCCACACCGTCAAAATGGGCAATCTTAGCAGCCTATTTATGGGGGCTCGTTCTGAGCATGCGCTCTAGACAGCACCCACAAATATGGCGCCCAGTGAATATTCCTTATAGTTACCTCTCGTGACGTCATTACCTTGTAAACAACAAATTCGATGGTGTTTGTAATTAGAATGGTGGAAGCCGGAAATTATTGGGCTTTTAAGCCAGCACTGCCAACACCGTCAAAATCTCAGTTCTTACATTAATCTTATTTCTGTTCAGAAATCCTTTGCTGACGTCAAAGTCAGCATTCGGCCAAACGTGGAAGGCCGACCACTGCGACGCTTTCGATCGGTCGCGTCTCCAATATGCTTACGTGATAAAGAAGCACAGTTAAACAATCTCTATCTGTCAGAAATCTTTGAGCTTGGGATAATGACATATTAGGAAATTTTGTCATAAACCTAAACGTGAATACAGATTATTTTGACCATTTTCAGCAAGGAATATGCGCATATTTTTTTTTGCTTTTGTTCTCGTAAGTGGCCTCAGGGACAAAAGTTCTAGCTTATTAACTTGCGAGTGGCCATTCTATGCACCCATCAGCCGCTATAGCTCATGCACGTGTTGACTATGATAAATACGCAGTTGCCATTAGTATATCGAGCTGTCCTCATTCAGTGTGTTTTCGATTCAAGCGTAGTCTTTCTTATTAGTACTGAGATTATTATCTAGGCCCGTCATAACTTTAATTAATTTGCAATAAACCAAGTGTTTATTCCTCGCAGTCATACTAGCAATGAAGCCGGAAGCTTGAGTACAAAGCAATGAAGCACACTATTGATGAAGAAGTCGTCACGTTAATCGGGGAACACAGCCATGCTGCCTGTCCACTGGGTCAGGAGGCCAAGTTGCCGTACTCCTCAATGAAGCAGCAAGCAAGGACGACAGAGGAACCTAACCAAGCCGTCGTCGGACGCCTGGCGGCTGAGATGACCCCGGAAGCCAGCAGTTATTTACCGCCCCAGGATGCCCTCAAAAGAACACTGAGGTAGGTGTGCCTGTAGCCTGTATACAGGTTCAACAAAGTTAAACAGTTTAACAAATATACGCCAATTAAACTCCTACAAAGTTTGCAACTTTATCAAGAGGCTAGCCTAAAAATTTTGGAGATTGCATACATAGTCACGAAATGACAGGTCACCGCCCAAGTTGAAAAGTTATGGTAATATTGGGGTGGCGCATGAAATACCCCAATCTCGAAACCCCCGTCTCGAAACCCCCGCCCCTCCCCCGTCTTCAAAATCCCCGACTTTCAGAATCCCCGCACCATCACTCCCTTATCAATTCCCCCGAATTTTACGACTCGTTATCTCTTGACCGCCCCGGAGGAATCTCAGTTGGCGGGATCGTTCTGAACCATTGTTTTGGGTGTTGAGGTCAGAGAGTTCAAGGCATGACGAACTGAAATGAAGATTTACATGTAATTCAGCACTGGCGTAACAGGGGAAATTGGATGCGGGGATTCTGATACTCGGGGGAAGCGGCGCGTGGTATTCGGAACGGGGGAAATGACACCCGGGGAAGCGTGCCACAACCGTAATATTGACATTTTTCTACGTGCACGAGGGTTCGGGCACAGGAGCAACGGCCATAGCCTATGCCGTTATGCTTAGACGACGTCATCATATCTGCGAAGTATGCATCGACGAACGACGGGTCAAGGTTTCTGTTGTACGACTCCGGTGTGCAAGACCAGGACCGCTTCGTTATTTTCTGCAGCCCACAGATGGTGGAGGTTCTTCGAACGACTACGAAGTGGTTCGGCGACGGCACGTTTAAGGTGGCCCCGGAGTTGTTTTTTTTTTTCCAGCTCTGCAGACTGCACTGCGAGGCGGCCGGTTCCATCCTGCCTGCGGCATACACGAGCTCCGAGTGCTCTCAACGCCGAGTGCGGGGGAGACTGAGAGTCAAGGAATGTGATAGTGGATTACGAACTCGCAGTTATCAACGCAGTCAGAGCGGTCTGCCCAAGAACCGACGTGCGTGTTTTTTTGTTTTGTTTTTTTTATCTGTTACGTTGTGTCTATTGCAGAGTTCAGTCAGAAGGACTCCAGGGACTTTATACTTTCGACCCCAATATCAACCTGGAAGCACGGATGATCCCAGCTCTTGCAATGGTTCCCCAGGACGACGTGGAGCAAGTCTTCACCAAGCTGGTGTCCAGTCTCCGCACAGAACTGCTCCCGGTGGTGGACTACTTTGAAGATGTTGTGATTGGGCGGCCGACGGCTCGAGGCGGAAGAGACGCGCAATTTCCGGTTGAGCTGTGGAACCACCACGACAGCGTGCTCCAGGGCGACTCCAAGACGACCAACTCAGTGGAAGCCTGGCACCGGGTATTCCAGGACCATGTTCAGTGCTCGCACCCAACACTCTGGAGATTTTTGAAGGTGCTACAACAAGAAGACTCCCTGCAACTTCACCGGCTTGGGAAACTCGAGATGCGCCAGCGCTTCAGCCAGGCATCGAAATATGCGAAGGCTGCCGAGCGCCTGAAGACACTCGCTAGGGAGTACGGCCGTAAAGATTCTCTACGCTTCCTTAGAGGTGTTGCCCGCAACGTCTCGTTTTAGGTCCCGTGGCACACGCGTTTTGGGAATAAAAGTTGTCCATATGACATTTTCCATGTTATTTCTTCTGAAAACACTAACTGGCTTCCAACTTTTGCTTTATTAGGAAACCAGGACTATCCTGAAGTGGGTGAAATTAGCTTTATGTTTCGAATGGTATCTGGGTGGGCTATAAACTCGAGCTACTTTCCAGAAAAAGCATTCCTTCAGTAATGCAACCAGACACGTGAACAATTTTATACAATCGTGACCTGCTAAAATTTACGACAAATTCTATGAAATGCACATTTTTTAGAACTTCAAGCATCGTGGCGGACAGTTGCCAGATACGACTGTCAATATCCAAATACATGTTTACACCGAACTATGCATTTACCATACGCCTACTAGGAAAATATTATTGTCGGGTCAACTTACCTTGTTTAAGCCTATCGCATATTTCTCAGAGCGAGCGAAAGCACCGAAATGTCCGCACACCGAAATGTCCGTGCACCGAAAAGTCCGTGCACCGAAAAGTCCGTGCACTGAAAAGTTCGTGCGCCGAAATGTCCGTGCACCGGAATGTCCGCACCGAATTGTCCTACACCGAAATGTTCTACACCGAACTGTCCCGATCCCAACCCGTTCATCCCTAAGCTGACAGTGCGGCGGAAGCTACGCACGCATTGGAACAGCACATCTCTATGTTTCACCACGTAACCACGCTCTCGTTCATACCCACCTGCAGAGAAAAGGGCACGTCAGGTGATCAAAAAAATATGGTTGATTGGTTCTGGTGAGCTCGTAGCTCCCACCTCACTGTCACCTTAGGGATGAAAGAAGTATTGTATATTTGTGATGACGTAACGCCGTGAATCTGTCATGCATCAAATTCGTGAGTGCTTGGCCCTTTAGCGATGTCTTTACACGTAAGTTTTTCTTGACCTCAAGCTCAGTTTTCTAGGTGAGCATATTTGCTGGGAGTACTCCCCTAGGTCTAAGAAGGGGATCCTTCCCTTTGATTCCTGCCACTCCAAGCTCGTGAAGGGAGGCATCGCGAGCTCGTGCATGGAGGCTTCTCTCAGAAAGTCTTGCCTGCATGGCGCCAAGGATAGTTTTGTTAGACAAGGAGATCGTCTGCAAAAAGGGGGTTTCCCAGCGAGCTCATTGGTCGAAGTGGCTGGGAGCTTGATAAAGAAGTTCAAGGGGACGCAGAAACCATCGCGCTAAAAGAGTGACATACGGCCTGTGGTGATACCATATATGCACGGTGTCTCACATAATTTCAAGAAGGTGGCTGGGCGCTATGATGTCCCGGTCGTATTTTCAGCGCCTAACAGAATGTCGCGATTATGCAGGAGAATCATGACCCCAAACCGCTAACAATCCCGAGCAACACCAAGCATAGGAATAAATACACTGATTGCACAACCGCCGTCGTTTACGAAATCCCAATGACATGTGGTTTAAGCTATGTAGGCCAAACTGGAAGATGTATCAATGATCGGGTCCGCGAGCACGCCGCTTAAACTAGAACCACACCGTCAGGGCATTTGGCTGTACATAGCAACAGATGCTCTTGCGCCCCATCATTTGACAGCACTAAACTTTTGGCGAAATACAAAAACAAAGTGTCACGCGAGCTTCACGAGGCATTTGAGATTAGAAGTAGGGGTGACAAATGCGTTAGCGATACTTCTCTGGCTCTGTCTACGGATGAGTTTGAATATTTGAAACGTGGTCTGGCGTGAAACGTGGTCTGGCGTGAAACGTGACGCTTGGTGTCTGATGGTGTGCTCCCGTTGGTATATAAGTGTGTGTTTTTTCCTAATAAAGTCAGTTGAGAGTGCGCCCTGTGTCGTTGTTATTCTACTCTTTGTCCGTGTTCCTTTGGCGCTTATTTACCACTTTAAGTACAAGTTACTTTTTGAAAATATGAACCTAATACATAAACCGGAGCAATATGAGCAGGCAATTCAGCAGCATAAAGATAGCAAGTTCAACAAAATAGAACACATCATGAGAAGGAAAATAACCGAAATAAAAACGCGATTTTTTCTTCTTTTTTTTTTGTAGAACCGCTCTTTAGAATTACTAGAAAACGTGCAAGGCATATTCATATATGCGAAAAACAAAAATAAAAATAAAAAGACGACGCCGAGTAGACGCTGACTTCTTGATCTCCTAGCGGAGGTAGACACTGCTACTGAGCATGCACACCGCTAGCTTTGTCTGCACGATTCCAGTGATCATTTCCGGTCGCCATAGCTAGCGGGATGGGGGGTATGGCTGTAGCTTTCTCTGCCCTGTCAGCTTACAGGTAAACGGAGTACGCCTACGTTCTTCGTCTTAATTATTTATTTATTGATGCTGTCAGCCCTAGACAGGGCTTTTACAGGAGTGGGTAATACAATGCAGTAAATCACATACATGCACACAATTAAGAAAAACACAATAATCACATACATACACAATGAAGAAAAAAAAGAAAAGAAAAAAGAAGAACGGCGGCAGAGAATACTAATACATGCTGTGACAAGAAGCACGAGGAAAAAAGATGTTGCTATTATATGACTTGCTGACTAGACAGGCAATGACACAGCATTCGAAGTGTTCAAGTACTTATGCAAATTAACGCCAACACAACAAGTGAAAAACTGATAGGAATGGACTCTGAGGGTGAGAGTTGAACATTAGATAAGCATCGTGATTAATCAACACTTACGACGTGTGACAAAGTACTAAGCTCTCGACGTTGTTAACAAACTCAAAAAAAATTGGGTTGTGTGTATGTTTATACAGACTAGAACTTGGTCTGCCTCAACGGGCGACGAGTCTCCCAGCTGTAGATGAGCAATTTAGCCAGTGCAGTATAACCGCTAGCCTGGGGTCTTTAACGTGCACCACGCAGTAGTGATACACGACCGCACGCCGGTACGATGCTCATCCAGATCGAAACGGGCAGGGGTGGGGATTGAACCCAGGATCCCCGAGTTCTGCAGCGCGAGCTTTCGCTCCACGTGCTCCGAGCTGGTGTGCGCTAGCCCACTCGGCCACCGATTTTTTTTTCTTTATTTCATCATACACAGCAGAAACACGTTCAGGCTAAGCGTACAGTCTTTTGATTAGCACATCTCAATAAACATATCGGGGGCTCTTTAGGAGTTTCTCACACTCCCCAACCCACTGAGGAACAGTATCCTGATGTACATAAGTACTACGTATTTGAGTCCCAAATTCTATAAAGTATGCCTCAACCGGTCGCGGGTTAAGGTCCGCATGCCTCACCGCCATCCGCGAACACCAGATGCTGTATAGGCCAATTAACATTATAAGGTCGTACGGTACAAGTTCCTGAGAATTGATTGGAAGAAAACGGATCGAATGTGCTGTAATTTGTAGGGTTTTTTTCAAGGTTCTCTGCAACACATCCCAAAACAACAGAGCATCCCAACAGAAAATAAACACGTGCTCTATAGTTTCGGGAGCTTTACACAGCAAGCAATTGGTGGTCCAAGGAACAAAAATACCTTTCTCGTGTAGCCACACTTTCACGGGGAGCGTCGAGGTATGAAGTTTGAAAAAAAAAGCTTTTGGCACGTGGCTGGATTGCCATTCTCTTGACACGACAGAGAACATCCTGACCGGTTTCCTGGTTGTACAATGCACGATACAAAGGCTCCGGGAAAAGAGTGTCATACAGGGCGTTGGACAAAGATTTTCTAGTTATGCAAGACAAATATTCTCTGGAATAGCGCACCGCCAGAAAATTGTATGCTTCAACGACCTCCTTTAGGTATCCAACAATTCTTGTTGGCTGCTCGCCATGACTCGAGACCAAAAACGAAGGCAAGTGCCCGGCCAGTTTTGTTTGAAATACCGCGCGCATGAAAGGCTGTTCAGTATCCCGTAGGAAAAAGAATCGCGACACGAGCTGCCGGACAAACAGATGCGATAAACCTAATCCCCCCAAAGGAATACGGCGGAAGAGGTTATTTCTTCTCATTGGCTCCCAGTTTGATTTCCAGATGAATGTAGCACATATCCTATGAACTTTCCTCATAGCACTTTGAGCGCAATGTAATACTTGAAGCACATACATGAGCCTAGCAACAAGAAATATGTTGCAAGCCGTTGCTCTAGCGAAGATTGATAAGTCGCGGTTTGGCCACCGTGATACCCGCTTTTTTAATTCAGCTGTGGCTTCGGACCAGTAAACACTTGGATTACGCATGTGCTGAAGTGGTACGCCGAGGTATTTCGTAGGTGTTGAACCCCACTTGATCCCTTCAAACTCTGAGGGCTTTGTGGCCCATGTACCGTGCCAAAAACCTGAACATTTTTCTAAATTTACAGCCGCACCGGTAATGTCGCAAAAGTGTTTAACTAAATCAATAACGTTGCTGACACTTCTTTTGTCTCTACAAAAAACTGCTACATCATCAGCATACGCCAATACCTTCACTTCTATGGAGTTCAGCGAAAACCCATGAACGTTTTTGTTGTTAGCAACGCTCAAGCATAAAGGCTCAAGATAAAGCGCGAATAATAACGGCGAAAGCGGGCAACCCTGACGTACTGAGGACAGTACAGGAATGCTGCAAGTTACGCTACGATTTACAATTAGTCGCGTAGAACAGCCACTATATGTCATTCGTATGCCTTCATAAATAACATCTCCAATGTTGATGTGCTGCAGAATGGCCCAAAGAAATTTATGACGTACGCGATCAAATGCTTTTTCTAAATCAATCTGAAGCATGGCAATCTGATCTTCTTCTCTACAACATTCTAAAATGCTTCTGGCTACGTGAACGTTTGTTTGAATCGTCCTGCCTTTTATGCCACACGTTTGGTGGTCACCCACCAATTGGCAAATTACGTGCTGTAGTCTTCCATTGAGTATTTTTGCTAAAATCTTATAATCTACATTACATAGACTTATTGGTCGATAACCTTGTACACGTCGTAGCTTGTCGGAGTCCTCTGATTTTGGAATTAACACAGTGTGGGTTCTAGAAAAAGATGGTGGTAATGATTTTCTTTTATAAGATTCCTGTATGACAGCGAGAAGAATGGGAGCGAGTGCTTTTCTGAATTTCTTGTAAAAACTTGAACAAAGCCCGTCCGGGCCGGGCGTTTTACCACCGGGCAGGTCGCCTATTGCCTTTTCGACTTCCTCCAGGCTTATGGGTCCCTCTAGCCATTCCCTTGTTTCGTCATCTGTTCTCGGCATGATAGACAAGAGTTCGTCAATTTTATCATCTTGTCGTTCTGGTGGGAGTTCAAAAAGTTGTCGATAATGTTCCACAAAGGCTTCCTCAATGCTTGCCTTGTCTGTAGCTATGGTACCATTCCTCTCTATTTCGAGAATTTCTTTGGACAAAGCATACTTTCTTTCCGCTATCAAGGCGTGTTTGGTGGGTTGCTCACCACAGAGAAACAGCAGTGTCCTTGAACGTACCGCAGCGCCTTCGTATCGCTCTTTCTGGAATTTCTCGAGGCGGGATTTGACGTTCGCGATGTCCTTTGCTCCCCAACCAGGGAATTCGCATTCAGCCTCACACAAAGTACGTAAATCTTGCTGCAGTTTTCGCTCTTCTGCTCGAGCGTAAAACTTCAGCGTGCTCGATCTTTCGATTGCTGACATTTTTACTTGCTCTTTGAACCACTCCCATCCCTCCAATTGACATGTCTCATTCTGCTCTGCCATTTTTTTCAGCAGGTCATCTGCTGTAGCTACGAATGTTTCGTCTTTAAGCAGACTGGTGTTCAGCTTCCACAGCCGCCAATTGAACTTTGCCTTGGGAGTTTGATTTTCTCCAATTGCGGCCTTTACGAGGCAGTGGTCACTAAAAAACACTGGTTTTACACAATAAGAGTTGATGTTATGTACAATGTCAGCAGAAACATAAACACGATCAAGGCGTGCGTGCGAAGATTCTTGAAAGTGCGTAAACTGAATTTTTTTAGTTCCGCTCGAAATGTGAAAAACATCTTCCATACTATTTTCTGCTATTATTTCACTCAGCAGATTTGCACTAACATCTCTGTTACGCGTTATTGGAAATCTATCACCTGCATCGCATACACAATTATAGTCTCCTAGAAATATAGTGGTCCGATTTGATTTGATATAATGCGACATATCGTGGAAAAACAGGGCTCGCTCACTGGATTTACACGGGGCATAGACACAAATAATTCGCCATGGAGCGTCAAACAAATTAAAGTCACATATTATAAAACGTCCATGAGCATCAGTGATGAGATCTACATCAGAGAGAGGGACAGATTTTTTAAGGAACAAAAAACAGCCCCCTGCCGTGCCAACTGCATGCGTTACACACACCTCATACGAAGTAAGAAAGGGTTGTAGAGCCTTCGTAACTTGCTCTTCCTCCGACATTTTGTTTCTTGTATGGCTAGAAAATCTAGTTGCTCTTCGTGAAGCAAACGTAATAGCTGGTACTGTTTGCGAGTAGAATTTAAACCTCTAATATTGAGTGTACCCAGCGTTAAGCCAATAGTGGAAAAATTAGGTAATTTGGATGCAGACATTATTGGGGCGGAGGAAGAGGTTTGTAATGAAAAGCGGTTTACAACGACTTCACGCAAAACTTACATAATTCATAGCTGTGGCGACAACCACGAGTAAATATTCAAATAAAGGAAAAAAAACTGTCGGTAACTGTTCTCTATGTGAACACATCCACCTACTGCGAGGTTTGCTCTCGTCGGTCCTCCGGCGGAGCTCGGGGCTTGCGTTTCTTTCTTCCTTGGGGCTTGCTCCAGTCAGGCCCTTCGAGGTCGGGGTCTTCCTCTTCGACACGATCTAGCGGTCGCTTGAAGGGATCGGAGCTGTCGTCCATTTCCGGGTCAACTTCGGAGGCATCGTCTACAGTGCGGTTGTTCCCGTCGACTGACTTCTGTCGCTGGCTTTTCGAGGAGCCTGGAGCGGCCTTGTCGGTGTCTGCGCCATTTTCGACGCAGGCAGCTGTCTTGTCGGCTTCGAGAATTGATGCGGTGATGTCTTCATCTTGTGATGTACCCTGTTTGTCAGCACCTGAAGGTGTTTGGGTACGGGTGGTGGTTGGGTGCCCAGTGCCGTCTCCGATTTTCGAGGCTTCTTCTTCATCGATGAGGAATTCCGAGTTGTCTTCCTCGGGAGCCGGTCGCATAACAGTAGCGTACGTCCGGATGCAATCCTCTTGTTCATGACCAAAACGATGGCACTTGTCACAGCGTGGGACGCGACATTCTCGGCGGATGTGGCCTGTTCTCTTACATCGAAGGCAGAGGGGCGCTCTTCCGGGGACAAGAACGAGTACGTTGCTGCCGAACAGACGCTGCTGGTGCGGGAGGTTTTCCTTGGTGACGCCTTCCTTCAGGTTCATTCTCACCAGCCTTGTCGTCGTCTGAACATTCTGGAAGCCTTCCGCCCTCCATGTGTCTCGGGATACTTCGTTGATTTTTCCGTAAGGCTCTAGGGCCCTCCGCACTGTGTCGTCGCTTATGTGAATAGGTATCCAGTGGAGACGTATTCGTACCTCGCACTCATCGGGATCGATGAGCAGGCATCTTTTTCCTTTTACCTCAAGTTTGTTGGCTTCCAGGAATTTCCGTTTCGCTGTCAGGGAGTTGAAAGTGAAGAGCCAGACATGATTCATCTGGTACGCGCCAGCTCCGATGAGGTCGTTTAGAACGCCGTAGCGTTCCATTCCTCCTCGAAAATCGTCAATCTTGTACGGGCGTCCGGTGATGTCGCAATGAGCAAATACAGACTTCAAAACTTCAGTACCTGTAGGCAGTGACGGCAGAACCACTCGGTAGGTATCCTGGGACATTTCAGCAGATGATCCACGGCCGGTGAAAGCCGTTGAAGACGCTCCACGGGAGCTCATTTTTTTTGCGACCGTTTCGAACGGCGTCACGCGCTTCCAGCCCGGCCACCGATCCCCCCTTAACAAACTCATTAACTGAGGTTAGGGTGAGAGTGCCACTTGGCAGAGCATTCCACTCCGTAATCGCTCTAGGAAAGAAACTATACTTGAAGCAATCGGTTCTAACAGACGGCTCTCTTATGTACATAGAATAACTGTGCCTTGTAGATTCACCAATGCGTATGTCCATGTAATTAAATTTTTTATGCAAATTAAATCAGGAAAAATGAAGAACAAAAACTTCATACGTTCACACTTTGTTCTTAATTCTAGAGCTGGAAGCTCGGCACGACAGCATAGATCAGTGGGAGAATCTGTGCGGTTATATTTACTAAAGATGAATCTAGCTGCAAGCCGCTGAAGCCTTTCCAGTGTAGTAGATATTGGTTTTTGTATATGGGTACCAAACAATTTTCGCATATTCGAGAACTGGTCTCCCCAATGTTTCACACGCTATATGTTTTTTTTTTTTTTTTTTTTTTTTTTGGTGTGGAGCTAGCTATGTTTCTTCTAAGGTACCAGAGTGCCTTGTTAGCATTTGATGAGACTTTTTTCAATGGGAGTGTTCCATCGTAAGTCACTCATGAATGCCAATCCTAAGTATTTGTGTTCATCCACACGGAGGAGTTTAGTGCCATCAAAAAAATAATCATGACTTAAAAATGTCTTTTTTCGTGTTACTGTCATCAGTACCGTTTTCGAGGGATTTAACACCATCTGCCACTCATCGCACCATTGTTTAATTTTGCTGAGGTTATTGCTTAGTTCGATTTCATCTTGTTGGGTTTCAATCTTATTATACAATACACAGTCGTCTGCAAACAACTTCACTGGAACAGAAATTCCAAAGCGGAGGTCATCTATAAATATTAAAAATAATAGTGGTCCCAGTACACTACCCTGAATGAATGAATGAATAAAATATATAAAATATTTTATTCATACAAAGAGTAACATAATGCGAGCGTACGAAAAATGGAACGTTCGGTTTCAGAACATTTTTGAAAACATCAAAATTGTTTCTATTGTTTTCTTTAATAAGTGTACGGGAAAAGTAACGTGAAAGTCAATTTGTGATGTAACGATTAAAGTATTCTGTTACTTTTCAGCGAAAGTAATTTGAAACGGTAATCCGTTCTATTTGAGGCTCGGTAATATGTAAATCTAATCCCTTACACTTTTCAAGTAACGTCACAACCCTGGTCACGTGACGTCAAGTCACACGACGTCAAATTATTACTCTTGGTTTAGCGGGGAAACTAAATTTGTGTATGGGTCACGTGACATCGAGTCACGTGAAACCGTTTGCCCCGTAAAATTTAGCAGGTAAACTGAATTTACGCGTAGGTCACCTGATGTCATTCTTCCCGCTAAACTTAGCGGGGGAAACTGAATTGGTCTTGAGGTTATGTGTCGTCAATTTCCCTGCTAAATCTAGAGGGGGAAGTTGAAGTCATTTGAGGCCACGACTCCACTAAATGCGGCTTCACTTGTCAGGCTTCACGGAATGCTGAACGTCTAATACACCATTCACACGGCCGTAAAGGTACCTTTAGCTAAGAGACCTTTCTTCTCTGTGGCCAATCAATTAGCGATCGTCCGCGCGTGGCGTGTGCTCGCGAAACAAGAGCACGGACTGATTCGCCGATGGCAAAGGGACCTATGTTAAAGGTACCATTATGTTGACCGTGTGAATGTGGTATAAGCCAAAAAACGTTTCACGTTAAAAATTCCGATTTTTGGGGTGTCAGTGCCCCATTAAGTAGGACCCGCACGGCTTTTACGTCTCTTGTCATCCGCGTTTTAGTACGCAGTTACATACTGCGTGAAACATACGCCTTGCGCAAGTTACACGAGTAGTAACTTCAGCGCACTACCGCGCTTCTCACGTACTCGAAGTCTTCCTAATATTTTGTGATTTTGTGCTTTTCGATGAGGTTTCGAAAGTTCCTGATTGAACCATATAATTATTTTCGCCCATTAAAAGGTAATTATCGAGTTTAAGTTAAATATACCACTGTAGTTTTCACTCCTTGTGTGTTCCTCTGGCCGTATAACTCGCCCGCACAAACCGAATTCGCGTAGACTTTACGGCTTCTTTAAAACAAATCTTTGAAGCCTAAACGAAGCACTCTATACCGTATTCTTGCAGCGTTGTTTTGTGTCCTGGTGTTCTAGTACCAAGACCGCAAATTCGTTATCAAGCACGTCCTATCGGTCTGGGTAAGGTCAAGCTTTCAATTAACTCTTACCATAGCGGATAGTATTAAAAGGTGAACATGTACGTGGAACTCTGTTTGGCAAAGCATTGCGCGGGCGATTCCCCCGAAAGCATTGGATATCAATATAAAGAAGTTGCGTCTAACAAAGAAAACTCAGAGTAGTTACATGTGCACACAGTCAAGCCGCATCAAGGCGCGCATAGATCAATAGGAGTGGTCGCCACATAGTTTAGCGGTAGTCTTCTGAAGTCTGCCGTTTTTTGACAGAACAATGGGTAGCAAGATGTCCAGACGCGCTCAGAGTTCTAGACGAGTCGTGTCACTGGCAAGGAATTTTGAAATTATTTGACGGCAGTAATTGTTGAGTTTATATTAAAAAATACTGAGCCCTCCACTTGTGCGGTGCGTTATTGTTTATTTTTTAGCTACTTGCAAAGGCTCAACGAAGACTAAAATATTCCTTGCTTTCTTTTACTTCAATCCTGTTTGAAATTCTGCTTTAAACCGCGGAGAATTAGTTTTTTTGTTTACAGCGAAGTTGTTTTTTGGCTAGGGTTTCGTGGATTTTTCGTGTGCAGTGACTAAAAACTCTAAGTCGCACCGCAGCAAGCGCCGCACGCGCACGCCTTCCCCGTATAAAGGATTTGAACTAAATAACCAAAATAAGGCATCGACGAACACGCGTGCAATGTTTTATTTGCTTTAGGCTTTTGCTTTAGAACAGTTACTGCTGCACGCACGCGCACGCCTTCCGCGAATAAAAGATTCGAAGTAAATAACCAAAACAAAGCGTTGACAAGCGCGCGTGCAAGTTCCCATTTGTTTTAGACTTTTGCTTTAGGACAGTTACTGCCGCAGACGCCGGCACGTGCGGCGCGTCGAACACCATTCCCTGCATTCTCCTCGATGCTTGGGTAATTTAGCAACACGTCTGTTCAGCAGATTAGTTATCAATACGCACCATAACTATTTTCAAGATCAGCAGACTCTCAGGTAGATAATAAAGGTTTCTCAAAGATTTGCTACTGTGCGACCCGCGTCGACCATGGTCTAGGCTCGCACCGCCCTACTCTTTGTCGTAGTTTCCAAACGCTTGCGTGCCTAGTTTCCTTTCCTTCCGCTCTCCCGGGGGTGCGGTCCCCGCCTCGCGTGTCTACTCTCCAACCGGGTGGCGGTTCTTGTCGCGCGTGGTCTAGTTTCCTCCGGCCCTCGAGCGGGTCTGTGTCGTGTGCTAAAACAGCTTTGTTCGTTCATCCACCTTCACAGAATGGAAGGGCTCATGATTTTTTCAATTGTACGAGTCGCCACATTTGCGCAGAACAGATTATTGGAATCATTTCTATGCGGAGGGCAAGGTTCGTCTGCTTCTCGCGCAGGGGGTACCGGTGACCGTCAGAACGCCGTGCCCTGATTGGCTGATCGCGGCCCCCCCCTATCTGAGCGTCGTCTGCTCCTTTGTCAAACGTCTCTGCGGTCTGTCTTACCTTTCCTGCGACTTTCGGAAGTGCAGAGGCCAGATTCACAAACCATGTATACGCCGAAAGAGTGCGTAAGACAAAACGTGAGAACAAATTCGTATTCACGAAACGAAATTATCGTAAGTTTTGCTCAGGTTACGACGGAAATCCTACGACGATCAAACCAGCATGGCCAACAGCGTCGCTCAGTGACTTGGTCGCAACGGACCAACGGACGTTTATTTTTGTACGTGCTCGTCTCACGCGTCACGACTACAAAGCAGCAAGAAAAAAAGTAAAAGTACTTGAAATAAACCACGACGAACAAGAACGCTGGATCCACAAACACCCGGAAATGCTCCAACGGCCACGATTCCACTGACCCCGTCCAAGCGAGCTCGGGCAGATAGGCCTAGCAGCGGCGCAGCGGTGCTCCGACGGTCCTTGGCCAAGACCGTCTGCCCACGACCGGCTGGCGTGCTGAATGGAATATGCCCGCGCGACCCTTGTGAACCCTTCAATCTCTTCCTCTTGTCATCGCCTCGTTTCCCGAGGCAGCGGCGACTCTCGCCGGTGAGAAAAAGCGGTGAACCTCCGACAGACGCAGGAAAGGTAAAGCAGCCATCAGCTTTGACTAGCAGACGTTAAAGCAGACGACGTTAACTGCACCAAACCCGCCGACGCCGTTGTAAGAGTGAGGAGTCTCGCCGCACACGTGAGGGCAAAAAAGTATTTGGGAGGGAACTTGCGGACACTCTCGCTTTCTTAGCAGACAAACCTCGGCGCATCGGGACACCCCGCCAGCGAGTCCCTTGACTTCCCTCCTTGATGCGCGTCTGCTAGTTGTTCGACAAAAACAACGGTACCGCTCGAGTTATTTCGTCTCCCTCTCTGAAAGGCGAAGTCGAGCTCGCTCGTAAAGACCTGCACTTCCGAAAGCCGCAGGAAAGGTAAGACAGACGCCAGCGACGTTGCGAGCAGACGACGTTGCAAAAGGAGCAGACGACGCTCAGATAGGGGGGGTCGCGATCAGCCAATCAGGGCTCGGCGTTTCTGACGTCACCGCTACCTCCTTTCTCATGCGCAGAAGACGAAATGAGCCCACTTGCGAGGCGTAGTGAACTGCTCTGCCATTAAACCATATCTAGGTTGTAATACAACTAATGAGAACTGTTTAAAGGACACATGCAAAGAAAAAAAACATTTTTTTTAAACAGCTTAGATGGAAAAAGGATATTATAAAACGATTTTACAACGAAGAAAAAAATTTTTAGAGCTATATTTACGGCGCTATACGAATTTGTAGTTGGCGCCCGCTGGAGCCGCCGCTGGTCACGTGGTAGGCCCGCGCGCCGCCGCCCTGCGTCGCCGAGCCGTAAAGCGACGCCGCCGCCGCACGCTGAGCGTTGTGCGAACGCCGCTTCAACGCGTTTCTCCACGCCGCCGTCGCCGCCGCCGCCGCAGAAGTTCGTCTGGTTCGGGGCGCCGCCGCCGTCATCTGACCGGCGCACAGGTCGATCACGTCTGCTTGCGCTTTTTCAGGAGTTTCCTTTGGGCTCTAAAAGTTACTTACTAATCTTAGTTTTTTGTTATACTTCAAACAAAGATGAATAAGTTACTTTTAGAGGCCATAGGAAGCTCCCGAAAGAGCGCGAGCACCACGTGACAAATATGGGCCCGTCACGTGATAAATAAGGGCCACTTTTCCGCGGCGCCCGCGGGCGCCAACTACAAATTCGATAGCGCCGTAAATATAGCTCTAAAAATTTTTTTTCTTCGTTGTAAAATCGTTTTATGATATCCTTTTTCCATCTAAGCTGTTTAAAAAAAATGTTTTTTTTCTTTGCATGTGTCCTTTAATTAAGGTATTGCACTTGGAAACCATTATTATATATATATATATATATATATATATATATATATGACTTTCAACTGGAAAGAACAATTTAGTTGGCGTTCCACTAAGTCGTTTAAGCACGCACAGTAACATATTGTCATGAGCAACGGTTCAGTTTTGCCTCCTGTGTCGTAGGCGGGTAGGATTCGAGCAAACAAAGCCCCAAAATGATCTACTGAATGGTTATGAGAGTTCGCGTTTATCAACATTGACAACAGTTTAATTATTCCAAAAACTGGCAGATTTCTTGTGACATTTGCTACTGGATTGCAGCGCCTTTAATCACTATTATTAAAGAACAACTATTATATAAAAATATCCAGGTGCTGACATGGACACTTTCTGATGCTGCTTAGCCTTTGTTTAACGTTTCCGATGCTTGTTCTTTAGCATCTTTAAAAAGCTCCTGTAAAACTAAGTTTTGCAGCCAATACATCTCGCAAGTGGGCTCATTTATCGTCTTCTGCGCATGGAGAAGGCAAGGACCTGGTAGCGGTGACGTCAGAACGCGCGAGCCCTGATTGGCTGATCGCGCAATCCCCCTATCTGAGCGTCGTCTGCTCCTTTGCAACGTCGGTCTGCTCGCAACGTCGGTCTGCGTCTGTCTTACCTTTCCTGCGACTTTCGGAATCTGCAGGTCTTTCCGAGCGAGCTCGACTTCGCCTTTCAGAGAGGGGCAGACGAATGAACTCGAGCGGTACGCGTGTTTGTCTAACAACTAGCGGAAGCGCACCATCAAGGAGAGAAGTTCAAAGGACTCACTGGCGAGGTGTCCCGAGGCGCCGAGGTTTTGTTTGCTAAGAACCGAGAGTGAGCGTGTTAGTGTCCGCAAGTTCCCTCCCAAATACTTTTTTCCCTCCTTTCGTGTGCGGCGAGACTCCTCACTCTTTAACGGCGTCGGCGGGTTGGCGCAGTTAACGTCGTTTTGCTTTAAGTCTGCTAGTCAAAGCGATGGTCTGCTTTACCCTTCCTGCGTCTGTCGGAGATTCACCGCTTTTTCACCGGCGAGAGTACCGCTGCATCGGGAAACAAGGAGATGACAAGAGGAAGAGATTGAAGGGTTCACAAGGGTCGCGCGGGCATATTCCATTCAGCACGCCAGCCGGTCGTGGGCAGACGGTCTTGGCCAAGGACCGTCGGAGCACCGCTGTGCCTGCTAGGCCTATCAGCCGAGCTCGCTTAGTCGGGGTCGGTGGAATCGTGGTCGTTGGAGCATTTCCCGGGTGTTTGTGGATCCAGCGTTCTTGTTCGTCATGGTTTATTTCAAGTACTTTTTACTTTTTTTCTTGCTGCTTGTAGTCGGGACGCGTGAGAAGAGCACGTACAAAAATAAACGTCCGTTGGTCGTCGCGACCAAGTAACTGAGCGACGCTGTCGGCCATGCTAGATTGATCGTCGTAGGATTCCGTCGTAACCTGAGCAAAACTTACGATAATTTCGTTTCGTGAATACGAATTTGTTCTCACGTTTTGTCTTACGCACTCCTTCGGCGTAACATGGTTTTGTGAATCTGGCCTCTGCACTTCCGAAAGTCGCAGGAAAGGTAAGACAGACGCAGACGACGGTGCGAGCAGACAACGTTGCAAAGGAGCAGACGACGGCTCAGATAGGGGGGGTCGCGATCAGCCAATCAGGGCTCGGCGTTCTGACGTCAACGCTACCCCTCTGCGAAGAAGCAGACGAACTTGCCCTCCGCATAGATCCAAAGTGGACGTGCTATTGGCTTAGCTGTGCACTCGCGCGCTGTTTTTTGTGTTGCGTGACGCTGCACTTTTCTTTTGGCTACATGGATCTTGCCGATCCTAAAACGCTTCCGTCCAAGTCTGATTTCACAGTTTGCTGGGGGTTCGTCTTCTTCTAATTGCTGAGGGCAGACGTGTTTTCTTAGCGCTCCGCTGAAAGCGATATCTGTATCCTGTTTGGGGAGTGCTAGCCCCCCGGACACAACTCCAATCAACGAGGACAATGCCATGGACCACCAAAGGACCCCTCGTCCACCGATTTTGAACCCCGTGGGGTCAATTTCGGCGAATTTAGAAATTGAGAACATGGATACCGTGTTAAGCCTAACCTCTGGCACCGGCGGTCCCCAGACCTCAACAGATGTGACGCAAGCTGCCCACGCCCAACGTCCCGACCATCGATATCCACTTGACACCGGACTTCTCATGCATTTGGGAATTGCCAAGGAAGACATCGGAAAGCTGATAACTGGGCTTCTAGTCAATTACGCTCAAGGGACATTGAACCTAACCAGAAGCTCAAGTCCGCAGGGCGCCGCAGAACGAAGAGGTGAGCTCTGTTTTTCCCACGAGTTTCCGAGCGCTGAAAGAATCTCAAAATTTGGAAAAGCCCTCTCCTATGGAAAGCAAAACTCAGCCTGACGGCACTGGTACTGTCATGATGGGAGAGAATGCCGGAGACGACATCGAGCACCTAGTCGCGAATAAGCGCAGGAGGAAACGGCCTAAGTGGTACAAATGTAGAATCGGACGACATAACAGCAGCGGAAAACACGCAGGAAACTCAGGCGTCCGTGCAAACCGTCGTATTCTTAAGCCCATCTGCAAAGAGAACGTTAAGAACTTTACAGCGAGGGAAATTAGGCGAGCCGTAGCAGAGGCGGGAATCACACTGTCCGAAGACTACAAGATTCAAATTCAGCCCAGAGCTAATACTATCGCGCTCACCACCAGGGACGAAAAGATAACAGAAAAACTACTCCAGGTGACGGAAGTAAAGAAAGACAAAGATTCATACGCCCTGAAACCCTACAAGGCAATGGGCCATAATCAAGTGCGCGGGGTTATCTACCTGCATGGAGACAACAGCGCTGAAACCCCAGAAACACTCGTCCCAGACCTGGTATGTCGAACCGCGAAGATCGTCTTCGCAAGACTTATGGGCAAAACTAGCAACGCAGTCGTCATCACGTTCGAGGGCACTCGGCTACCAAAGAACGTAATGTTCAGCAGAGAGATCTTCACTGTGAGGCCGTACCATCAACGGCCCATCGTATGCTACAATTGCCATGGAATCGGTCACAAGAGCGATGTATGCCCTATCAAAGAAAGCAGATGCGGCCATTGCGGCTACACACATGAGGAAGATATTGAACAATGCAACAGGGAACCCAAGTGCCGAAACTGCGAGGGGCATCATGTCGCCACAAGTAATGCGTGTCCGAAAAGGAAGATACCCGAGAAAACGAAACTCCGAAAGCAGCCACCAACACACCAACCAAGAGAGAGCTATGCCGCGGCCGCCACGGACAATCGAAGGTCACCTGCAGAACAGCCCAGGGTCGAAGCCACGCAAGGATCAACGCAAGGAATGATTCACGAAGAGCAGGGCAAGTGTCTGGCCTGGATGCCCGAATGGGCCCAACCTAGGGCAACTCAGGTGCCGGCAACACGACCGCTCAAATCACCCTTCGACGCAGAAACTGAGCACAACAAACTTCGAGAGGAGATGTCACTTGGCTTCAAGATGATCTTCCAGACACTAGGCGAAATCAAGAAAGAGATAGCAGAACTGAGACATGAACGACGTTAGAAGAATGACGACCGGACGAACAAAGACGGATGTGACCCGCATCGTACAATGGAACTGCAGCACGTTTACGGCAAGAAGTGCGGAACTTAAACTGCGCTTCGAACGACAAGCGCCACCAGAATTTCTATTACTTCAAGAAACGAGAAGCCCAAACATGACCCTACCCTGCTATAACCTTTACTTAACGCCTATCATCGAGACTGTCCCAAGCCCCTGGGAGAGGAACCCGGTGACTCGGAAGGGATGGGCGGCTATCGGAGTTCTTCGGCATCTACCACAGGCGCAGCTTGACACCTCCGCGCTATGTTCTAGCGACAGGGAGTCGTCGCAGCGAGAGTCAGACATGGCGGGCTCAAGATGGTACTCGCCTCTATATACATCAGACCCAGAGCCAACCAAAGGACGGAGAGACGGCAAGCTGGATCCGCGGCCTAGTTGAATTAGCCGACGGAGACCCACTGATTGTGGCCGGGGATTTCAATGCCCCACACAAAAATGGGGGTACGCAACAAATACGAAAAATGGCAGGGAACTGCTGGAAGCCATGAGAAAGGAAGGCCTGGAGCTTCAAAATGAAACTGGAGTGAAGACGAGGCTTGCTAAGCAGCAGAGACTAACGATACCACACCGGATCTCACGTGATCACGGGGGACCTGACCCTCGAGTGAAGCCTGGAGGGACACGTTGGCAGCGACCACTACCCCATCGAGTTGAAGTAGCACACTGCTGCAGGGAGGAAAGGCCGAGAGGTGAGACCTATCATCAAGTGGATCGCTTCAGGAGATTGTGACCCAAAATATAGAAACGACAGGGATATTGAGTCTGCACTACACGAAGACAAAAGGGGTGCGCTCCGAGTCGAAGACGCAAATCTCGGTCCAAACCCGCGGGAGCCCCCTCCAGACACACATCTGTTAAATCTTTGGGCTAGCCGGCTCCAAGCCCGACAGAAATACAGAAAAA
>JABSTQ010007680.1:0-60568 GCA_013358835.2 Ixodes persulcatus
CAGCGCGCTCTAATTCCTCGAATCTGGCCTCACAAGTGTATTGTCTATTATGACAATGAATGCTCGCATCATGCGTGAAACTTTGCGATTCCCTGAATATGAAATTCAATACAAAAATGAAGATCAATCCTATTGAAAAATATTTTTAACAGGAATTTCATTTCCAGTTAAAAATTCTTTTCTTGGATTAAGGGACTGTTTTCACTTCTGCTAAAGCCGGAACTTACCGGAAGTCCCCGGATTTGCCTGGATTCACCAGAAATTACCGAGAGTCACCGGATTTGCCGCAATTTTCCGGAACTTAGCGTTTTTTTAGGGCGTCAACGGAAGACATTTAGGAAGAAACCTGTGAACCGTGGGTGGTGTATGTTTGCCAGATGCTGAACGATTCGGTAACAATTAAAACGGTTAGTCCATATAGACCTAAAAGTTCCATGTCTTTATTTCGCAGGGTCGATTCCAGTGAAACAACTTGCACAGCTGTAGACAAAAGCAATCAGACCAAATAGAATCAACCGAGTTCTTTCATGGTACTCACAATGCCGCTGGGTAAATTCCTAGATTTAGGGTAGTTCAATTAATAAAACCGAGCAGGTGCATCACACGGATACGGACACACACTGTCAGTAGCGCCTATCGCGAAAACCACGAACGGGCCACCAACATCTACCGTCGTTCAGAAATCATGGGCACAGTCACAGTGTCGTCCTTGATGCCGTCGCCGCGGATGCACCACGCGGAAATATACACGCTGTCAGTAGCACGCTTAGCGAAAACCACAAACGCGCGGAACGAACATCCGCCGCCGTTGAGAAATATTGGGCACAGTCACGGTGTCTTTCCTGATGGCGTCTCCGGAGTCTTTTTCGCTCGCTGCATGCTTCTGAAGCCGTACGGATAAACAGGCGTAAGAAACAGGTCACTGAAAGATATTTTTTTTTTATCAGCACACCCAGCTGCTCTGGAAGATACAGGTCGCACACATGAAACTAGAAGCCGACAGTGAGCGTCCGTTCGTGGCCGTTGCTGGACGACAGACAAAGAAACCGGTTTTCTCCACAAAACAAAAGCAAAAAGACCCCTTCACATTTTTCCCACGAACCCAATGCGAGGGAGAGAGGGTGCGTGGAGACTTGTCCGGCTTCCCCCTCCCTTCGCGTTGGCTTCCAGTGAAGTTCGGTAAACGGGGAAACCAGTCACTCGCTTCCGGTAAAATTTCCACCAAAGCCTGGTCGTTTGGTAAACGAAAGTGGCTGCGGGTAAAAGTGCAGCGAAATCTGATAACCGCGAGTAGCTTCCGACAAATCTTCCAGCAAAGACTGGTAAATCACGCTGGTTTCAGATGAAAACGGGGGAAACTTGGCCTGTCTCACCGGATGTCACTGAAAATTTTTGCTGGATTCTGCAATAGTGTCATCTATGCTATTTACTTAAAATAGCCCCGTTCAATTTCTGTCTTTTCCAAATTAAAAAAAAGAAAGTTAAAACGATCACACAAAGTATGATGCGATTGGCTGCGATAGCTACTGCGTTGTAGAAAGACATGTTGAAGGAGATTTGACTTCAGCCAGTGTGCTGTACAATGTTTGCAATGAAGTCTTTGCTTTCAGTGGAATTAATGTCGGAGATGTCTCTGAGGATATGCGTGCTTTTGTGGAACGATTGTGCGAGATGTTGCAGGTGTTAAAAAAAGACACAGACGTGTGTTTTTTGTGTGTTTTTATTGGTCTGAAACACTTCCAGAACGGGGGCGGCCGTGACCGCGCCCGCGGTTGAAGAAGAGAAGGTATGTTCGCGAGCTGCTGTGTAGAGGCGCGGAGAGAACACGATCGTGGGACTTGGGAGGCGGTAGTAAGGAGGCGGGGAGCGTGTCCGCACAGCGCGACCACGTGGGCATTTCGCAAAGGCGGTCACCGAAGGAGTGGGGCGGAGGGAGGGGGGAGGGTGGTAGGGAAGTTAGAGGTTTCCCCCGTGATCATGTGGGTTTTTTCGAAACAGCGGCGGCCTAAAGCGTGAGAGCCTTGCCGTGTGTGAGGAACAATGGGGAAAGGTAGAGCAGTGCTAATGCTGTAGATTGGGGTTTTCTGTTGGTATATGAGCAGTTTTTGCCGGGTAATGCACTACCAACTACCTCTGTCAGAAAAACTACAATCCGACAGATGATTTGTTATCATTTCTGACATTCAGAATAACGCGACGTTACTTCGAGGCCTTCCCAAAAACGAATTCCAAGAACGTTTCCGATGGCACCTATTTAATGGCGTTAAGAGGGCGCGGTACCTCTATTTATTCGTTCGTTTCAGCCACCAGATGGCGTGCGGCTCGCGACGTGGTTGAACGCGCGACTTCTAGATGGCGCCAGTATCGGAGTGTGAAAAGGCCCGCGTTATCCGCTGCGTGAAATAGATCCCCGAAATGTGTCGTGTTCTCCCGGCGGAGAAAGCTTCTCCCTCCCTCGCACGCGCTTGGTATGTCTGTGGTCAGTCAGCTCAGTGTGCATTGCATCGGACTTCAGTGATAATACGCGCGGTGGCCGAGTCCGGCCTCTGTGCTGGGTGATGCAGTGGGTGGCGCTCGTTTCTGTTCGGAGGTAGGAATAAAAATGTCGGTCCCCTTTTTTACGACGCTCGTTTCTATAGCTTCGGTGTTCTATCTCAAGTGACGTACAGTACTGCCTTTTCGAAATCGTCCTTTGCGGCGAGCGATTGAGAGTCAGGTTAGCGTTTTATTTTGGTCAGCACTACACGTTCAATGAAGACCTCGGGCGGCGATGTAAATATGTTTTGCTCCCCAAAGTATGCCCAAGGTGCGCAGTGACAATTGGAAATGGTATTGAAGGCGCGCGACCGTCGGTTGGTAAAATATGTGCGTTAGATTCACTTATTCAGTCCAACCATTTTTGCCAACGTCTTTTATCTGTTTCGACAAATGACATGGTCGAGTCTATTGATAACCTTAGCTAGACTGAACGTACGGAGTGTCCGGGCCTAAAAATAAATTTGCTTTGTTTATGTGAATGAATAACTGGTTTCTCTTTTCGGTGCTCGGTGCTATGCAAAAATCGCTTAGATGTTATGGCAGCGTAGTGTGGCGGCGTTTTGCACTCTGACTCGGTATTGCATTCGCTGTGCACACACGGTATGTGTTCAGAAGGAATGTGTCAAATCGTATTTCCGATCGATATGATGGGTTTACTTTGCTACAGTGTTAATTATTATTTCCCGATTTCAACTGGTTCTTCCTTGATCTTAGCCTAAGTTCAAATTCGAGGGTGCAGACCGACTTAGCGTCGTAACATCCGTAATGCACAGAAGGAAATTAGTACTTTGAAAGAAAAGCAAAAGGATACGAGGCGGCTCGGTGTTATAGAAGTAATGAGTGTACGAAGGGTGCCATCGTACGTTTTTTTCATGTTGAACGCTCCGCATCGCTGGGAAACACTCAAGGTACCAGCGAAGACAACGAGCTGGCGTGAAATTTCCATCGAGCGGAAAACGAGCGCCACCTTTGTCATGCGCTTTCATTTTGATATGGCGTAAAATGCGCGCGAAATAGTAACAAGTAAGGCAACAAAATTTAGATGTTGGGTCTGGAACACCGCCAGACTCAGCCGTGTTGGGGGCATCTCTCGCGAGTCAATACGTCAAAGGTATTGCGCGTCGAACTGTAGGTGTGAGTTATCCATTTGAGCGAAACCTTGATTTCGCAAAACTCTTGTGCGTTAGAAATATGCATCATATTAAAGGGCCCATGAAACGAGTTTTGGACTGCAATGAATCAATTTATATTGGGATTTTAGTAATAGCACATCGTTCAGTGGGCCAAAAGAAAAAAGGTAGAAAGTCAAAAGCCTGACTTACGGTACGAAAATTGGAAAAACACAGCGGACTACTTCGTACCTCCTTTCCTTCGTAAGCTCGCTGCCTTTTCTCTGTGATACATCCGCGGACCCCGCAGCGCGTCATCTGGCCCCCGCAGCACGTCACCGGGCCCAAACGAACGTCACACAACACCGGAGCTCACTTAATCCGTTCACCCCTAAGCTGACATTGTGGTGGAAGCTACGCGCTTGCCGGACCAATCAGCCGCTCCCCTTTCATCATTCTCTGTGCATGGGTATGCTCGAGAGAGCGTGATCACGTGGCAAAAGTGTGGCTGGCCCAAGGAGCACATAGCTTCCACAGCACTGTCAGCTTCGGGGTGAACGGGGTGGGGAAAGCAACTTTTGTCTGAATTTTGAGCGACGGCTAATCTTCTAGGGGGATAATGGATGTGTCCGGATTAGAGAAACGAGAGTCCGAGCAAGAGGTGACTCCCCCTTTCCGTCTTCTTGAACTGATCGGTAGAATGCGCGATTTGTGAGTTGAGGAGGAAAGCTAAACAGGAAAAAGTTGGAAAAGCGTTTCATGACTCCTTTAATCAGCTATTACTATACCCTATCTCAATAGTAGCGCACAGTACTTGGAAGCCACGAGCGAGAAATAAATGAAGGTTGATTTTGTAGGACAATCGCGACGTGGAAACCCATAAAAGAGAGTCCCGATAAGAAGAGAGCTCCGCCTTCCTCTTCTCTCAAGTGCTTGGGTTATGCTCTCAATCCTGCACCTTTGGAAACACTGCGCGCACCTAAAATCGCCTTCTTCCCTGAAAAACACGGTGGCTTTCAGAATTGAGGCGTACTACGCGAAAGCGAGCGACATGTCACGGGAACGAAGGCGAGGTGCTCCGGGCTTTGAAAACGCTCCTGATAAAAAAAATAACAAAAGTTTTTTTTTTTTTTTTGTCGAGGCACAATTTTTTTTTTCGTCCCTATTAGCGCAAAAGCTACCATAAACTAAAAAAAAAATAGTGGGCATACAACGACAACGCACCCACTGGGACCCGAGTCACGGCAAGGACAACTAACTACTAAAAAGAAAAAAAAAATCATGTTCGCATACATAGACAGGAACGCATCCATTGAAAAAAAACTGAATCCCCTGCTTGGGGGGTTCTGCCAATCTCGTTGTGCGTCTGTCAAAAGCCACAAAGGAGGAAGACAATCAAGCCCCCGCCCCCTAAAAAAAAAAGAAGAAAAGAAAGGTTTTTTTGGACGCCCGCAGTGGCCCAAGCGATGACCTTGGAAGGGTATGCGATTGTAGCACGTTTGTCCCGCGGCAGTTCCCCTGTCTCAAATGCCCACGGTCCGTTTTCCCCAAGTACCTAAGTCCCCGTCTTATCTTCCCCGATTATCAACTCCGCAGTTATTCTGAGTCATTCCGATGCTTTTCAACGTTGAAAAACTCTTAGACGAATATTTGCACACAAGTATACACTGTTCGCAGAACTATCTACAGTGCTAAAATTCAAAAGCGCTGTGTTGGATTCGGGAACTCGTGTAGGTCTAGCTCATTGTTGGAACATTTTTATTCGCTCGATGAACTCCACAAAACTTGTAAATATTAGAATGGACTTTTCAGAGAACGATATTAGTTGTCCGAGACCCAGGCGACCGGACAGGTCGCAATTATAGGTTGATTGAACATTTTATTTCATAATCACAATCGTATCATCAAGGGCATGCCATTTCCTCATCAGTTCTTCTACGAACGGAGTTGCTGTATTCGTAGCACACGTAGACGGAAACGGTTGAGACTGTGCTCAAATAATACCTTTTTTTGGTAGGTACTGCGCAGCGATTAAACACAATGCTTCTAACATAAACATGCTGCTCCACATGTGTATTCACAAGACGCAATACATCGTTCTCCCAACTTCGTTGAAATGGGCATGAAAGTGCGTAACTGTTACTTGGTTGAAGTTCTACTTAGAGGTAAAGTGTTTACCATAAAAAATTGTTAATTATTTATTTTTTCCGTTCCACTACGAAACTCGGTTCCCTTCAAAATTACCGTATTTTCCGGACTATAGTCCGCACCCGGTGTATAGTCCGCAGGGGCAACTTCAAGGTCAAAAATAAAAGATTTTGCTTAGATAGTCCGCACCTGGTGCATAGTCCGCACTCGGTGCATAGTCCGCACCTGGTGCTTAGTCGACACGAAAATCTTCTCATACGCGGCACACCTTGACATATGTCTGCTTTCTTAGCTCACAAAAAAGCTTGTATTAAACATAAATCATAATTTACATACTCTTTTATTCACAAAATTCGTCTCGTCTCGTCATAATCAACGATATTGAAAAACAAAAATCCTGTATAGTCCGCACGCATAGATAGTCCGCACTGCCTAAAATTTAAACTTTTAAACATGTATAGTCCGCGGACTATAGTCCGGAAAATATGGTATGTTTTTCATGTCGTCTCCACAGCGCTTTTACGTCGGTAATTTCGTGTTAGAAAACATCACATAATGTGCGGAAAAAAAAAAAAATGGTACGATCGATGCTGCATAGCCTCTTTTTCGTGGACATTAAAAACAAAGTAGTTGTCTTCACTTCGCACTGCATGTTTTAGCATGGAAGTTTCTATTTAATTATGATGTCTTCACTTTCTTAAAAAAATATACAGTTATTTTAAGTACCAAATTACAAAAACGTCCAAATTGCATAATTGCTTTTCGTTGGGACGCCATGACGACAGTGACACTTGCGTTCGCTCGTGCTTTTCGCCAGCATTTCTACGATGAATCACCAGGATCGCGACATGCAGCAGCATGAGACTCCGGCATCTGTGACGTCACTTGGTGCCCCTTCGGGACCACTTTTGATGTATGGTCAGCATAGGACGCTAGACACACCAGTTGGAGATGCACTCCAGGCGCCGTAGTACTGCTCCTAAAAGTAGCTGTCACGTGCTTTGCTCTGCGACTGTGATTCCCTCACAGCAGCTCTGACTTTTGAAGTTTGCCAAGTTACGGTGAAACGGAGTATAGACAAAACAGACAGGAAACGAGCTGCCAGCATACGCTAGTCAAACTTCCAACAGAAAGGATTAGTTTCTCCCCAAGCTGGACGACATTTATCGGGCATCTTTAGGGCTGCGAAGCTCAAAATCACGCGTACTCAATAAGATTTTTTCACTCGCGTGTTTGTGATTTTTACAATGCCTGCAAGCAAAAAATAAAAAAAAAAAAAATATGGTGAAGTCACTCCGAGGGTATACCGATAACTGCGAGCCACGAACATGAATGATTCGCTAACATCCGTCAGGAGTGCGAACGGTAAATCGTCACGCAAACATATTCTCACAAGCTGCAAATATTTATTTGGTTTAGCTAGTAGAACATACTAACGACATGTGATTATTATATACAAGATACCATTTCTCGGTTCTTCAAGACCATTTCCCTAGTCTGAACGGTCGCGCTACGGGCCACGGCTGCACGACCACGCCCCTGCCCTCGCCACGGAGGCTGCGGGGGCGAGGGCAAAAAGCCGTGCTCTCGATAAACTACGGAGCTACGTTGTGTCGTCTGCTACTGTACCGCCAACAGGAGAGCGTTAGCTCTGTGTGTTCCACAGACGCATGTTGCGGTATGACTCTGTACGTCTTTCCTAGAGGAAGATAACAATATAGGCTCTGTAACCCCCTCCTAAGCTAGCAAAAACAGACAGAAGTATACTCGTTTAGACTGAAAGGTTTCCGAAATAGTGGCCAGACATTGGAAAAGCATATGTCACAAAACTTGGTTTGTGAAATGTCATTATTTTTTTTAGCAAGAAATCACCTGCTCACCAATGGGACGACGAAATCGTCACTATTTATTGCGTCAAGTGTACTTGCGCTCATGAAGAAAAATCTGAACACATCCTTCTCCCAACGGCCTATGTCGAATAACAAACACTTTTTTTAAACATGTATGCACAAATAACTCATTTATTGCTACACTTGTATATACACGTGAATTAAACAACGTCAAACCGCATTTGTGATTAGATCTTGATGTCTATACCAACTACATTCATATTTTTTTAGGGCTTCATTGAACGATAACTTCACCAATAGTTAATGGAACACGATGGCTCGATCTCACCAAAAACCTCAACGTGCGAAGCTTCCACAGACTGTCGCTTACGAGTATTCTCAATGTGGGATTTCAGAAGCTTTCGCTTGCCATAAGGAGCTTGCTTTCGACTACAGCACTGCACGGGCCCGGGAAGTGCGGAGCGCGCTGCTGTGGGGAGAGGTTGACTTACAAGATGACGTGTTACGTGATCACGTAAGATGACGCGTCACGTGATCACGTAAGCTGACGTCATTTCGTATAACGTGATCACGTAAGATGACGTCATTTCCTGTAACGAGATCACGCAAGATGACGTGTTTGTGTCACGTGATCACGTAAGATGACGTCAGTTCGTATCAGGTGATCACGTAAGATGATGTTTTCGTGTCACATTATCACGTAGGATTACATGATTTCGTGTTATGTGACACGAAGGGGGTAAGGAGGAACTAATGCTCACGCATGTCCATCGGATGAATCCCATTGATCGCTCCACTCCCATTTTGTTTTCGTTTTTGATTTTGCTTACGCGGTTGGGAGCGATTGAATGCTGGTTCACACATTTTCGTTTGACTGCGACTGCAGCCACTTGACACCTGCTTACAACCATAGGTTGCTATGGCTACAGTTGCGTCGAGTATAGACATGCCTGAGCTTGAAAGGCACGCGTCATACTCGAGCGGAACTGAACGCAACTGTGTGAACCAGCCTATAGAGTCCGTTTTGCATTTTATTGTGGTGCAGCACTACACGCTGATTCAAGATTTCGGGCAGCGACGTAAACATGTGTTGGTCCCCAAAGTGTGTCCAAGGGGCACAGTGGCGATTCATTGAGAAATCGTATTGAAAGCGCGCGAACGTTTGCTGGAAGATACCCACGTTAGACTCACTTTCTATTCTAATCATTTTGGCAATGACTTTTATTTGTTTCATTACATGACATGGTGGACTCATAAGCTTAGGTGGACTGAAACCACAGATTGTACGGTTTTTAGATTATTTGCTTCGTGCATGTAATTAAATAACTCTTGTGTCTTTTTTATTTGACGCCGTAGCAACAGTAATGCGAAAAGAAACATATGAACGAGGAAAGATTAGGATACGAGGTGCCACGATGTTATGAAAGTAATGAATATACGACGGATGCCATCATACATTTTTCACTTGTTGAACGTTTTACAAGTGGAGCGTCGCATTTATATGCGGTTGAAAATAATATAACACAGACAAGGCTTCTAGGTCTATTGAAGGAGCTTTTTCAGAAGAACTGATGCTCCCACTTTGTTTGTGGTATTTGAACGCTCCAACTTTTTTGTGGTATTTGACGAGCTCGGTAGTTTCACAGAACCAGGTGGGAGAGAAGTAGGACTTTGCATTGATGGCTCTAACGAGCATCCAGACGGTCTACGTCGAACATAGAGATCATATAATGATATCGAGGAAAAGGCCCAGCATCTTCCCAGGCTTCGCAGTTGCCTCGAAATGGCAATACACGGAAGCAGACATCGTCGGTCCCAGTGAGACAAAATAGCAAGTTTTCTCTGTCATAAATGCAAAAGCTGGTAAAACATCATTTGCAATGACAATATTTAGTGTCCTTTTGCTTTATTTCCTCAGAAACAACCGGCGAAAGTCATTTTATCAGAAACAACTCACGCAGACGAACATTTGAACAAAGGCAAAGCGTAGATGCAAAGCGAGCGCGCTTCGCCTCGTTCTGTATCTCGGGACCGACGATCTCAGCGTCCGCAATTCCCCACTATCCGCTGCTGTATTTGCCCCGCTGGCCTCGAACTAAACGCGGTAACCGAAGTCACATTTTTCCCTCGCTGCATGGCAGCCTTCCATATACATCACGGCTGGAGAACTGCGGTGGGTTGCTAACTCCACAAAACAAATCTATTTACTATATAAAAACATAAATATCGGGACGCACTGCAATATCCTGAGTCATTACCCACCCCAATTTTTGGGTTTCTGCTCTCAGCTAACGGTCAAAATCGAGAGTGAAGTCGCACCTGTCGTCATAACAACCATAATGCGCAGAAAGAAATATGAACGAGGAAATGATAAAATACGAGGTACCATGGTGTTGTGGAAGTAACGAATGTATGAATTATATTACGGAATATTTTTGTGATGCCGCAAGAGAGCGGTTTCTTGTGCTTCGCTGGGGTTATTTGACGAGCTTGGCGGTCCGACGAGGCCACATATATAGGAGAGAGGTAGAAATTTGTTACGACTCTTGTTACGAAAGTGGTTGGGGGTGTCACTCAGGTCTAAACAAAAACATTCAAGAGTCTTTTCTTTTTTCCCCGTTTTCAGAACAACTAGGCACGAGACCCCAAGGATTAGTAGGCCACTCCACTAAGCGAAGCTATGGAATGTTTAGGGTGCTTCGTTTTCTGTTAGGCACACAAAAACTCCCCACTTTGAACTTCTTTGTGCTAACTTCGGGAAACCGATAATCCGCAGTGCGAACAAAAACGACTTATCGGGGTGTCCAAGACATCGCTTTTGACCGCGTTGTAGATTATCATTTGCGTAGGTCAGGGTGTGAAAGAAATCACGATCGTTGAGGCGTTTGCTATGCGTCGCTGCAAACATAACATATGCACCACCTTCATGAGCGTATCTCGAAAGGAAGTTGATTTTCTACGCGCGGAACGTTTGGCCGCCGTTTCCTCTGCGTGACGTTACCGGTCAGCTTTGGAGATAGCGAGATTTAGCAGGCCGTTTTTCTCCTCTGTATCGGTATCCCCAAAGAAGGCGCCGCAACTGAGCATTCACGGCTCCAGTCTTTTCTGCATAGTTCAAGCTCTCGTGGCGGATGACGCAGAGCTAACCTGGCGCTTAGCGGGTTGCGGAAACGATCTGCTGAAACTCCCTATTCTCCTCACTCTATTCGTCCGAACTACCTTTCCCTTCCCGGACCTTCCATTCTCCCTTCTTTCTTGCCCTAGTCCAGTTTCCCCTACAAAAATATGTTTTGAAGTCGAAGTAAATAAATATTGTTGCAGTTCAGGGTTGCCTTCTGGCGCTTTAGTCTTTTAGCTACTTCATTATCCGGTGTTCAGCATTTCAATGTTTGTTATTTTGATAATGCGAAGTTTTGAACTGAACAAATCACCTCTATTCACCAAGGAAAAAAAAAAACAATTTTCAGGACGAACTTTAATATTCCGAGTTTATAAACATCCGCCGGTGACGAAAATACAAAATTGGTTACAGCCGAAAAACTCCGGTGGTTGGAAATATTCGGCCTGGGTAAAGCTAAAACACTCCAGTCGGCGAATGTTCCCGCCCCAGCGACGGCTAGTTTCTTCGAAACGCCTCCTCTGTAGAAGTTTGTGAAACATGTTATCTCGTCGATCCTCCATCCTTCCAGTGCCTATTCAGAGGTCGGTGTGGTTCTTGGAAGACAACGCCAACAACATTAGTGTCGTCCGGAACCATTGACCTTAGAAACGCGCCTCTTCGCTTGGGGAACTGTTATTTGTTTCTTTTGCCTACTACAGACCATTCCAAAACTCGCCTTCTGGGTGCCACCAACTTTGTCTACTGGGCTGTGAAGCGCGTTCCAGCGTGCGCAATAGCTCTCTAGGCCAAAAGATTGTACACTGCGTATGCGTTCACAGCTCAATGACTTAGGCATTTTTCGTGGGGATAGATGCTCCCACGAGAAGAAAAGCGTATGAAATATGTGAATAGAATTGGAAATTTGAAATGTTCATGCCCAATCGCATTTTTCTTCCTCGGTTGTCAACGCTTTTTAGCCTCATCACGAGACGTTCAACCATAATACACTGGTGTTTAAAAAGTAAGCGTCGAAAAACATGCGCCGATTTTTGGTCAAAAATAAACACCGGAAAAACATACCCTAATCATTACCCATGCCACCTTTTTGGGCAATATGTGAATTTCCAGAAGAACAGCGAGTTATCACCCTCCCCTAGAAATACCCTGGCTACAGAGCAGGCGACCCGTTTTTCCTCGCGTCAGATTGCGGTGACCACGAACCGTACGGAGGTCACAGGGCGTCAGTGAAAAATATAAAGGAGGCAAAGAACGATCTACTCTGTGCACGTTTCATCCCCGATTTCCACAACCCCAAGGCCGAAGGACGTTAGTGTGAAAGATAACAATAAAATAAAACTTTGTGTCAAAAAACAAAACAAAAAAACACGGAGATCTATTTACCGATAAACAGGAAAGCGAGACTCGCACACTGACGCCTCGGCGTGCAGAATGAAACAGGATACGGGCGCGCGCGGAAGAACACCTTGCACAGTGCCGATCCGGCCGATTGCCGAAAGGACGATTGCGCATTTCGTGGACAGCGAGCGCCACCTCACGGGAGAGGGAGGTACCTTAAAAACAATGAAAACAAGCACCGACACATTGGTTCTTTATATTCGCTGTAGTTACGGAACAGATCGACTTACGTGAATAATTTTGATATTATTCGATTCCGTAATAAATTTAGAAGACATTCAATGAAATACTTTTTTCGTTTGCATTGAAATAATTTTGTGAATTCGCTCCGAACGTAAGAGTGCCGGATTAGCCGATTTTGACCATTTTCATGATTTTTTAAAGAATATAATCAAATTTATAATAAAACATTTGTTCCATTTAATGTCTCGATAATGCCTCAATGTCTTTAAAGCCGATATTTTCAAGAAGATCCGCGCAGCCGTTATTATGTGAGAATTTTTCTAATTTGGCGAAAAACCTCATGTATTCTCTATGGGGCTCTAAGGTGCGCCCCCTCTTAAAGGAGTCGTGAAACGAATATTGAACTTTTTTTTAATGTGCAGATTTCGAGTCTTGAGGCGTTACTCTGTGACCCCTGAATATTTTTTTTGTTCTCGGGAGCAGTTTTCTAGTGCAAAACATAAAAAAATTCCATGCGTAGCCTCTGCAGTTCCTGCTCTCTCAACTCGGAGGGTATGTCACGAACACCCAGCCATTAAAGGGGCAGTGCAACGATTTTAATGTTGAAATAATTGTCAGTTTGCATTTTTTATATTGTTCATGCAAGCCCAATTGACCAAAAACGCGTCACCTTTCCCCAAAAAACTGCTAGTCTGCTGCATAATTGCGAAGCAAAAAACAAATTATTTGCCGATCTGCAGCCGCCTGTCGGGGTTATGGGAACTAAAATGACACCGTCTCTGGGGGTACGTGGAAGTCAACAAAACCTGTCCCCCTCCGCTGTAGAAGGGTGGTAAGCTGGGCTAGTTGGTACTGGTTACACACGATTAATTCAGCAAACAACGTTTGGAAACTGTTGAAGAAAACAGAAGACAGGAAAGATGCTGAAATTCACAACTCAATGTATCTTCGAAAGAGAAGAAGAAAGAAAATGACACAGAAAACACAGGCACGTGCAAATGGCTAGAGAACTCCGGAGCGCGAGGCTATAGCTATAGACATTCAACGCTTTAAAAAGGATATTTCTTTTTGTGATAAAGCCAATGATGGCTGACTCACACAGCGCTCTCCCCCAAACTTTACCACCCGCTTTTACTCAACATCGCGCCGACGATTTTCTGCTCCATTTACTTTTTTAACCAAGACACGCACCACTTCACTTAAAACCGGCCAGGGAAAGCCTGAAGACCGCAGTCTTTGAATTTGGGCATTAAAGCTATCCTTAATACAATGAAAACAAGCTATAGCCTCGCGCTCCGGAGTTCGCAAGCCATTTGCACGTGCCTGTGTTTTCTGTGTCATTTTCTTTCTTCTTCTCTTTCAAAGATACATTGAGTTGTAAGTTTCAGCGTCTTTCCTGTCTTCTGTTTTTCTCAACAGTTTCCCAACGTTGTTCGCTGAATTAATCATGTGTGCCCCCTCCGCTGCTACGCTCGCCGCGACCTTCGACGAGGCTAATCCTTTAAAACTCGACAATCGCCAGGAAGCGGCTGGTCTCTGAAGAGAGAACTCAAGGGGAAACTATGTGAACCCCCAGAGTACGTCGCTCGAAAGTCGACGTGGAGAGTGGAGAGGCACTTTGACCTTCGATTTGTTTCATTTTTTTTTTAATTAGAACTAGCACTCTCAAGAAAATACGGTTTTCTGCTTTTCGTTCCATAGGTGACGCAGATTAATTTCTGCAGTTAATTGGCCAAAGTCTGAAAATTGTTGCACAGCCCCTTTAATAAGAAGTTTCGTGGTTGAAAGCAAGAAGACACAAGAGTCGTAGAGCAGGTGTTCTGCTGTCATATTTTTTTTCTGCCCATTGCCTTTAATTTTAAAGCATTATTCAATCATCGTAGAGTGTTTGAAACATATATATATATATATATATACATACATACAGTTTTCAGCTGCACCAAATTCATAAACAACGAGAATGTGAGATAGGGTAATTTCAACCCTGGGGTAGTGTTAATGGCCATGGCTGCCTTATAAAAAAAGGTGAAATTAGGTAATCTGTTAGTTAATTAACTTTATTAACATAACATAATTGGAGAGTTGAAGCTTGAGCTCAGTAAAGTCTAGCCGTGTCGTCAAATTGTGACTAATTGTGACCATGAGAAATGTTATTCTGGTGTATGGTGTGAAACTGAAGCTAAATGGCTGACCCAACACAAAAAAAGTCCACTCCCCACGTCCATAAAAAAAAAATTAAACTGAATATGCTTTATTTTGCCCATTTCCGCCTGCGTTCCGCGTTTTTACGCAAAGAGATTCCTCAGTTTTTGTGCACGTCCTTGGGGCTGCTCGTGGGATGCAAACACCAGACACAGCCAGTCACCTTTACTTCATACCCGGCCCACTTTTTTCTGATAGATGCGAGGGGCAGACCTGTTGACGCACGTGTGGGAACAGCCCTTAAAGGCGGACGTACACTTCGCGCTTTCCACTTTCTACCGCCTCCCCCTTTCCTATATCCACTTTTTACCTTGGCCCAGCTTGGCTCCCCTCGCAGCTTAGGAGAGGGGAGCACTAAGAGGATTGTCTTCCCTGCAGAAAGCCGAGGCTGTATGTCGGCCTTTAAGCGGGGAGGAGTGCTGGTGTACGCAGATCGGCGTTACCGCAGCCGTCTTCGCTTGAGCAAGCGGAGCCGGCTGCGATAACACCGGTTTGCATGCCCAGAGGGGCGAAGCGATGACGTCACCGGTGCTTTTCCCCGCTTAGTTTCGGTGACTTTGTGGCAAAGCGTCAGCCAACGGATCCCCGGTCGGCAGGTTCAAATCCCGGCCGAGGTGCCCGCAACATTTATTTATTTATTTATTTATTTATTTGATACGTGCCCACAAACAGCATGACGCCTTCAGCGTGGTGCACAAAAGGAAACGAAGCAAAGAAAGTATGTGAAAAAAGCGAAGAAAAAAGAGAAATTAACAAATATTATACATGACTGTATAATACATGACTCTACAACACCAAGAAGTACACTCAGGCTTTGGACAAATTTTTCACAGCTCGGGCAAAAGTATCATAACCATCAAAGATGCTCAGACCAGGTGCCTCAAGCGAGTTGTATACAAGTTGTGCTCTCTGGCCAGGACTTTTGGGATTAACTGCCGGATAAAATAGTGGCGAGGAACGACATCGTGTGGGGACATGAAATCTGATCGAATATAGTAAATCGGCACAGTCAACAACACCATGGACAAGTTTGTGGAGGAAGCACAGATCGAGGAGTGTTCTTCTATCGCTCAGTTTGCTTAACCCAATGTCGTGAAGTATTCTATCGTACGAGTAATATACTCTTCTGAAAAGGTAACGATCGTAATAGATTCGAACAAATCTCATCTGTACTCGCTCCAAAGAAAATGACAAGTAGTGAGGAACAGAGTTCCACACCACTGAACATGACAGGCTTATTGCAGAAAGACGCCGTGTAACTCAGATTTGGGTTACACGTCGAGATTCTCAGGTGGTCTAAATTAATTCTCAGTCCTCCACTGGGGTGTGCCAGATGCCGATCGTTTGTTTGGCACGTAAACCCTCAAATTTACATTTTCCCTGCTTTGTTCTAGTTTTATGCCATGCACCATTGTGACATATCTGCACTCCGTAGTACCTACTAGTATGAATTTGTTATTCAAAATTTGACAACATGTCTGGACCATACTGCAGTTGAGCCTTAAATCTCCAAATACATTATGCACCCTCAAGTGAAAAATTAGGTTAATTAAAACTTTGTAGCTATTTCGCTTGCTAATCACTTAGTTCCGCCTTCTTTCTCGGAGGCCGCCATGGCCTTTTTGAAAATTATTGAGCTAAAAAAAATACCCTGCATAACAACGCAATAGGCAAGAAGTTCTATTTTGAACCGGAGGATGGTGGTCGGCGCTGAGAGCAGGCTACTCTAAAACGTGTTCCTTCCCCGCCATCGCTTGGCCATGCAAATTAATTTTCCCCGCCTTGTTCTCGTTCAAAAAGACAACAAAAAAGTATAAATCAGACACATACATACCGCATCAAGGATGCGACAATACACAAGCGAGGTTCAGCATTTTCGTTTGTTTCCATGGTCATCCCTACAGCTTTGCAGGAGTTGTCAGGAAATGCAGCGTACAGCGTTAACATGCTCACGTGCGGCTTGGACAACGAGTTGCAGAAAATAAAGTTAATTCATTCACACATTTCGACATTGGCAACTCTGTTTGCATGAGAAGCGATCCTTTAAGACCTCCTTATTTGCGGCCGACGAAAGCCCATTGCAGCGCAATGTGGAACATAGCCAATAGTATGGCTCGCATGCCGTGACGCTACAGCAGCACCAGGCGGCACCGTTTGTCGTCAACTACGACTATTTGAATTTGAGAAGAACATATTTGAATAATTATTATATATTAATGAATAGACGATAACTCCATTGGGTGCCTCTTGCGCACTCAGAAACAGTTACAGACTGTCACCTGTGTTTCATTTGGGTAGGAATGCCTTGCGTAATGTGCATGTTTTGAACAGAAACTACGGTGATTAACTGCGAACTGTCTCTATCGCAACTGATTATGCAATGCCGCCACAATTTGAAGATGCGTATGTACTTAATGGTGGCTGTGTTTTCTGTAATTAATCATTTAAACATACTCCAGATGGCTATAAGCGTTCTTGGTGCTTGGTATATTTATGTGACGCATTCTGGTTTTCGTAGCGACCGTTCGTGTTGCATGATCGCTCCAGCAATATATTTTTTAAACATGAATAGTAAAATACATAGAGTTACTATAATGTACGCTAGAGGTTCAACTGGCGCTAGTGTCTATGCGACTTCCGGGAGGCAAATTGAAGCAGACAGCAACCAGTCTACTTTTGCGGTGCTCCTGTGCATTCCTATGGGAAAACGCGCGTGCATTTTGTCTCTTCGCCGGAAAATAACACGGATCACTTTGGTTATTTGGGTCGTACCGAATAGCATGTACCTTGATTAACACTGTAAAAGTGTAATTGCTTTAGTTAGATAATTTTTCTTCATCAGTGAACGATATTTAACTTCGCTACATTTCAGTCCCAAACGTGTGTTGCGCAGCAGGTGTGTAAAAACAAGCGACGATTCAAAGCAAAATTACAATCGAAACAAATATAGAGTGTGTTCAAGGCTCGCCAGCATTCCGGTGACACTTGTATATTGATAATATGCCAGTCCTGTCACTATATGAAAATGATCCCGTCGTGCATGAGCGGATAAAAACCTTCAAAACGTAGAGAATAAAGTTCGTGGGCTATGAAAGGTGTCTCTTCGTATTGTTTTCTCTGCCGGGCAGTTTTTATAGGGCACTTGTTCTCAAAGATTTCGAGCGCGCGGGTGATATTTTGAACGTAGAACAAGCAGCTTCTCTCAGGGCAGAATGAATAAAGCGGTACTGGTACTTATTTAAAATCGGAATAGATTATGTGGCCTTCAATTTATTTTGATCGTACATGCTCTGCGAGTTACTGGTCCAGTGTTACTGCGTAGTTCTTGCCGCCGCTCTTGATTTTCCAGATGTCCTTCGTTCGTTCAGCATGTATATCCCCCATGCTGGAAATCGCCGACGCCGCGTTCGCACTAACAGTGTCCGACAGTGCACATAAATACACGTACGAAGCCGTTTTAGCACCGTTTTTAATGCAATGAATTCGAAAGAAAAACACAGTAACTGACCAATTATTTCGTCGGCCTGACTGAGAAATGTTCCAATGTGCCTAGTACGTACGAATTATTTGGGATATTTGCTCTTATGATCGAGCGCAGGGAGAAAATTCAATCACTTTTCCCCATAGAAATGCATTACCGGAAGTCAATTTTCGACTGGTTGCTGTCTGCTTCAATTTGCGTCAGCACACTAGCGCCGCTTGAACCTCTAGCGTACATTATAATAACTATTAACGCAATATTTTGCTTAAATATTTCGGAAATGTTAAGCTCAGTGGTTAAAGAGGCCGAAAAAACAAACAAACTGGGGATGGTATTTTCTTTTCAAGACCTCTTTAACAGCACCTTTTTAAGCTTCTGGAATACAGGAGCAGCTCCATTGTGTAGAGTCCAGGGGTGACTTTTGTTTGCTGATAATGAACGTTATTTGCATGTAATGACTGATTTGTGTGCAGGAGAAACTGATGCGCTCAAGCCATCCACCCGTGCCCTTCACGAGCGAGTGGTTTACCTTGAACGGCAGCTTGCGGCTGCTCAGGCCGCCTTGGCAGTATCTGAAGTTGATGCAGCAGTTTGGAGAGATAAGTACCACCTTCTGAAAGCACAAACCCTGAACATAGCGAACATTAGGGATGCTGGGGATGTTGAGTATTACACAGGCCTTCCAAACTATGGAATGTTTAAATCCCTATTCGACTACTTTCAGTCGCAGATAGTGACGAACAAAAAAGGACCCGTCCCAGTTCTTGAGCTGGAGGAGGAGTTCTTTATGGTGCTGGTGCGCCTACGGACTGGCATGCCAATGAGGGAGCTTGAACGGAATTTTGGTGTTTCAATGGCAACAGCCAGTCGAATTTTTTCTAAATGGATTCTTTTTCTTCAACAATCTTTGAAAAAGATCACAAGATTCCCCACACTTGCAAAAGTTCAGCGCAGTCTCCCTTCACATTTCTGCCAGTTCCCTGACACAAGTGTGGTGATTGATTGCACAGAAATAAGGCTCCAGGTTCCATCCGCCTTGGAGGCACAGCGCCTGACTTTCTCGGGTTATAAGCATGCCAGCACGATCAAGGTCCTGGTAGGTGCCACGCCAGACTGCTACATCAGCTTTGTCTCTAAAGCGTTGGGGGGCTCTGTAAGCGACCGAGAAATCGTCCTGAACAGTGGCCTTTTAGACCTTCTGGAACCAGGGGATGCGGTAATGATGGACAAAGGCTTCACACAGTTCACAGTACGCGACTTGCTGCCCCCAGGTGTGAAGCAATACATGCCTCCATTTCACCATGCTAAGGAAGGGCAAATGAGTGCAGATGATGTTGAAGCGACACGACAAATCTCCCGTGCACGGGTGCACATAGAACGTGTCATTCGGCGGATTAAAGAATTTCAAATTTTGAACAACGAATATCCTGTAAACATGATCGACATCGTCGATGCTGTATTTCAGACCTGTGCCTTTCTGAGCAATTTTAAGAATCCTTTGGTGTAAGCCAGTGTTTCCCAATCTGTGTCTAGCACAGGGGTGGCCAGGCTGACCTGGTCTAAGAGCCGCAAGCAAAACCACGAAACTTCTATACTCCGTTTCACCTTATGTTGTACCGCAGCGAAGGCTAGAAGCGCGAGCTCATAGCGTTGGCAGCTGCCCTTGGTGCACGAGAGCTCGTGCCGCCGAGATGTGCCCTAGAGCAAGGAGCTCGTGCTTGTAGCCTTTCCTGCGGTACAACACAAGGTGAAACAGAGTATAAGAGTTGCGAGGGGGGAGGGGGGGGGAGGCAAACTTTTGTTTGGAGCGATAAACAAAACTCGAGCTACTTTCAATCTATCCGAGCCAAAAGCAGTCCAACTGTAATGTAGCAATAGCATAAGACTCCGGCGATTTCTTCATGATCCCCGATTTGCTTGAAATTTTGCTAAACTCGCCAAACAACATCGCTAAAATAGTATCCCAAATATTAGGTCAAAATAATTTTTTTTCACGAAGTTATTGATACATTTTTGGTCCTCACTGTGTTTTTCAAACTGAAAGTCTACTGGCAGCAACGAAAAAGTGACGTCAGTGGAGGGCAGGGGTTCACTCTTTGGACCGTAGAATTTGTTCCCAACTGATTACATGCAGTTTCATGGTGTCAAATGAATGCTTTGGAAGCTCGCTCCAGTACCCGTGCTCCAGCACGGGACAAATGATTGGCATATTCTATTTTTTTTAGACTGCTCGCTCGACTGGCAAGCCTGCCCGCCACTGACGTCACGGCACTGAGAAGTGTGGGTATATTTGAATGTTGGTTTTGCATCATTTTCATTTGCCGATTTCACAATAACTATTATGAATTTCGCGATACTAAATAGCATACCGGAAGGGGTAAAGGCCAGGGAGTCAGAAAATATAGTTAGTTAAGGTAGCTCAAAAAATCGCCGGAGTACACCTTTAAAGACTCCAGGCTAATGGCCATACTGCACTGACTAAATTGCTCGTCCACACTGTGCAACAATGGCACCACGCCTCAAAGGCAGGCTAACCTCATGCTTCATGATAACAACCATTTTACACTTCACAATGCTGATCGCATGGCTGCATGCCAACATGACGCTTGAAAGCAGGAATGACACCTGGTAGGTTAAGAGAAGGCAAAGAAATTAAAATTCGGTTGAAGCAAAGAAATTATTTAAACGTACAGTGCAACAGACAGGACGGAAGAAATGAGACAAACAATCGCTGTACGTTTTAATCACCAGCGATTGTTTGTCTCCTTTCTTGGGTCCCGTCTGTTGCGCTGTATGTTGTAATCATCATGCCTTAGCAACACACCCAAGCTTCCATTCTGAGCAAAAAAATGAGTTACAATTTCTGAATTTGTTACCTTGAGTGACTTCTCGTCGAGGGTGCACTCGTAGTGCCCTTTGACACGTTTTTTGAATGGCAGATAGCCAGGACCACATGTGTACAACATGTTCATTCTTTGAATTCTCTTTGTCAGGACTTCTGGGATCACCGCCCTTTTGTAAAAATAAAGTAGTCCAGGGAGGATGAGAGTCTGCCAGAATTTGGGGTCAAAGTAAATGCGCTCGACAGCGAGACTTTTTGCCAATGTTTTGTTGTTGGTGTAAATGACGAAGTCACACCACTGGCAGCCTGTCACTGCCAGCTGGCCTTGGACCTGATAGTAGTAGGCATGCTCCCTTTTCAGTGTGGCCTCGCCATTTACAAACAAGCTGCAGAATTTTTTTTCGGCACAGGCCTCACGAGGCGTCATTCCTGCTTTGGATTTTGGGCACTTAACTTCTAAAAGGCCATCCTCTCCTGCCTCACGGACTAGGCCATCAGGTGATGCCCCAAGAAAAGGGAACCGCTCATGGATATGAAGTCCAGTGGACGTCACAACGGTGTCCTTATCTAGGAAGCGGCACCAATGCCTATACACCTTTTCTACGTGGGTGCCGCCATATTTAATTCTGGAACTTCCGGTATGCGTGAAAGCATCGCTTTCTTCTCGCCTCGACAGTAGGACGTGTTAACATTTTAATTGCAACCGTCAGTCGTTATTGTTATGACCCTTCTATACTTTTTTACTTGTTCAGGGTTGTAATCTCTTGCTTTTTTTCGGAACGCATACCGGATATTGGGACAACGTAACTGGGTGCGAGGCTAAACGAAAAAGGTGTATAGGCCTCCACAGCAACCGGCTCGGTTTCTAGCCCGTAGCGGCGTGGATCGCTCGGGTGGAGGTCGGAGCATTGCTTCGGTTTTTCAGGGTAGAGGATGTCCCTCACCAGGCCTTCGGGTTTTCTGCAGGACACTGCTTTTTTGAATTTGGAAGCTGTGATCTTCCCCACCCTTTCTTTAAACCAATTGTCATTTTCTGTCTGCCCGATAGTGGTGGTCCTGATCCTTTCAATTTCTTCTAGACTGAGTGGCCTGATTCCCTCAAAATGCTCGTCACACAGGGACTGCGCACTCTTTGATAGCAAATCCTCCGTGTCCGGAAGAGGGGTTTGGTTGGCTGGCTTCGTCATCCGCATAGCGGAGCCAGAGCACATTTGGTCCAGTCTCTTTCAGCGATGCAGCAAGAACATGGAAGGGGTCCCCTTCCGTGGAAGTGATGGGCTGGGTACTCCTTTGCTTCGGTTTGTCAAGGGCCGCCTTCCCCTCCTTCACCTTCCAAAACCGGACCTTGTCCAGTTCCGATGGGGCTGGTCTCTTCTGTGCTGAAGGAGACATACTTGTTATGGAATAGGCATCAAGATAGCAAGACACTGTATGACATTGAGCGAATTCCAGGTTTTGTGGTAATAAATATCCCTGAGAAGGTGTTATTTGGCCATAACAGTCAAATGTCTCACTTTAAAGCAGACACTTGCTCCCAAATGAAATTATGTGAGCAGTACCGCAAACATGCAAGTTTCAGCCTGCTGTAGTTATTAGCAAAACGATGTACAGATACTAGGTCCTGTCAACAGACGGGGTATTATAGGGCATTCCACCTAAAAGTGAAAATAAGAAAGGCTCAGAAAAATTATTCTTCCAGACTAGCATAGTCGAAAGCGATGAATGTCAGGCACGAGTGTAGTGTTATAATTTGCAAAATAATTGCCCCATAGTGCAGACATCTCAAGGAAAAGAAGTGACCATTGCACGAATACCATCCTCACTGCATTTATCTGGCTCTGTGAATGTCAGTTGGGGATTTAACCGTGACGGTCAGTTTGATAAACAACTAAAACTGTAATCATGGTCTGAAAGGCAGCCATTAATAGAGACTGTAATCACTTATACATTGTGCAAAAAGGCTTCATGGCATGAGCATAGTCATTAGACAGTCATTAATAAGAGACTGACATTGTGCAAAAAGGCTTCATGGCATGAGCTAGTCATTAGACAGTCATTAATAGAGACTGATCACTTATACATTGTGCAAAAAGGCTGCATGGCATGAGCATAGTCATTAGAGTCATTAATAAGAGACTGACATTGTGCAAAAAGGCTTCATGGCATGAGCTAGTCATTAGACAGTCATTAATAGAGACTGACATTGTGCAAAAAGGCTTCATGGCATGAGCTAGTCATTAGACAGTCATTAATAGAGACTGATCACTAATACATTGTGCAAAAAGGCTGCATGGCATGAGCTAGTCATTTCTTCATATTTGTGTTGTCCAATTCATGAGACAGACAGAAGAATACTTCTGGTAGGCACTTTATCGTCGTCATGGTAGCATGTTGTTGCCTTTCTGGTAGCATGTTGTTACCTTTCTGGTTGGCACGCTATGTTATAGTGGTTCAAACTGTGATAATGACTGCCCTTCAAACTTGGAAGTATACCACTCAAAAAAGTGTGACATGTAAACATTAACAGTTTAGTTAAGCATCAATGCAGTCCTAGGGGCTGCATTGATGCTTAACTTGTCATTTATTGCCCAATAGCAATAAATGACAAGTACAATACGCACACGATGAGAAAGAACTCGTGGATTGAGCGCTTTGTTTTTCAAACCCACATATTGAGGTGGGTTTTTCGAACCCACCTCAATATCCTTCTCAAAACAAATTCTGCAGCCTCAGCAAAGTGGGGTCATATTCTTGACAGTTGCAGCTGTGAATAATATTTGACATGAGGGATGGAGACGGTGACCTAATGTTTTCTTTAAACAAATGGTAGAAAAGCGGACAAGGGTTGGCACAAACCAGACCAGATCCATAGGTATGCATCTGTTCATGGTAACAGTTTTAAGTGATATTGTTTGGTCTCTCAAACTTGCATCACCTGTCTGCCTAATCATAATTTTGCTTACTAAAGGGTGCTTCAGACATTGCGTTTGGTTGTGCTAATCTCCAGTGCGTCCGCTTGAGACCATGCGTGTTATCTTTGTAAGGGGACTAATGTAATCCTTTTACAAAGGACGCATGCCTTTCCTGATGCGACGCAGCGCAGTCAAACACTGATGTCTGAAGCACTCCTAAGTGTTGATTAAGTAGACATGAGTGTTGGTATGTGTACCTACCATTGCTTGGAACAACCCATGTGCAAGGTGTGTCTGTACATGAGGGTGTTTTGATTGCCACTAACGCATACAGCAAGCCGGCGACGTGCTGGCATGTTTGGCTGAGCCTGGAAAGGAAATGAACTCATTCGAGTATGTGCACATTTATTTATTGATGTAAGTTGCGACTGTTTTATTGGCAAAGAAAACAAAGTTGCAGAAAATAAAAAAAGGCATTATTTGAAACACCTCACCCTGCTGCACACTGGCAGAATACGTGACAAATCGTCACCGGATCATTCTCGATGAAAACAAGCTGCTTGTAGTGGCCTGCCTTCATAGAGGGCAGACAGGTGCTTCTTTTGTAGCAGCTGCTGTCGTTGTTTCGCAGGAACTGGACATTCCTTACAAACTTCTCTTCCTTGAAGCTCCACCCTCTGAGCATTTGTCTTGCTGAAATCGGAGCTGTTTGCCTGAAGAATCTGTCTATATCTCTCTCCGACACCGCGGGAGCTTCGGCTAGGTTGGTTGTCATCCCTTTGCGTCTAATAAAGAGGGGCAGGTTGCTGCCATGCTTGTCTATGTGCTTCAAAACTGCCGCGCATAACGGACAGCGATACGTCGTCTGCTACGCGCCATGATGATGATGATGATGCGCTTGTGGCCATCTTTTTTTTTGTGTGTTTTTCGTGTCAAAATCCGCAAACTTCATGCTTGCACTTTTCTTTCTTGTTCTTTTTTCGCGGCGTCGACTGCTTATCTCTACTGGAGTTTGTTGAAAGTTGGAAATTCAGAAATACAAACTTCCAGATCGAAAGCTTCAAACATTGCTTGACCGCTTGGCTGGCTTGGCGCTTGGCCGCTTGGCCATTGGCTGAGCGTTGGCTGAGCGCACCGGTTGCGGGGCCACGGTGGTCAGCTGGGCGGCTGAGCGGGCACGCGAGTTGGATTTTATTTTCCCGTATTGTTTGGTGTCTACATTCTTTTTGCGCGCTGAATTTGGTCTGTACTGTGCTTTGTACTTGGATACTTCCTGTGCAACGGAGTCAATGCTGCTGGTGCGAGCGCTTGCAAATCAAGCGCTGGACAAACCCACAACCTCGCGTCCACTGTTACTCGCGCCAGTGGATTTAGCAGCGTTGTATGCTTCTTTTCATCACTTTCCGCCGACCGATAGCAGTGGCTGAAGACGAGAACACCCGTTGTGGCAAACCTTTCATCGAGAGCGTGTGTGGCGGTAAGGGGAATCCTCGCAGCGGGCTGTCCAGGCCATCCCGACCGAACGTTTTGTGGAAGTTTGACGATTTTCCATTAGTGTGCCCTAAACTATCCGGGAGCATTGCGTTCATAGAAAAGGCGCCTTACACATGGGCCGCGCCACGGGCTGTACTTCCAGTTGTATTCCTAAGCGACTGATACGTTGCAAAAGTTGCAAAGTAATGTCCGGTGAACTGCAGTCGCACGTGGAGTGTAAACCCCGCAAGAGAGCATGGCAGCTTCAGTTGAAAAGATGCTCGTGTTTGACGTGGGCTGAGATGAAGTTCCGGTCGCACGTTCACATCGTACGTTTTGCTTGTACAGTACAGTCACTACCACGGCTGTTTTGGAAATCAGTTAGATCCTAATCACATTCCCTGAAGAAATAATCGCTGTGGTGTTTTTGCAATACTTCCTGCAACAAAAAGAAAGATAAGGAGCGGCCAGCTTCTTGCGCTCATGACATGGTTGCTTCTGAACCTTAGGTGTTCCCCATGCTAAAGATATACCTGAAGTGGTCTGTGCACGAGAGCCGAAAGCACAGTATCGAGAATGCGGTAGCAAAGGAGAACCTTCAGCAATGGAGAAAATACCGGGATACGATGTGAGCAATGTCTTCGAGATATCGGGCCGAGACTTATATATAAATCGCGAAATTTTTTATTTTTGAACTATGACACTAATTTACCACACAAGACCAACTGGGTGATGGATCAAGACCAACTGGGTGATGGATTCACCCGATCAAAAGTTACAAATAACAACAAAAACAAAAAAAGTTTTGTGGGCCGACCTAAGGTCGTTATTGCCTACAATGCTTTTTGGTTTCATTGGAATGCATACGAAGTTTCTTGTTTTGTAACGTTTCACTGAGGCTAGCAATGTTTCTATATTTTTACAAATAAAACCATAGCCAAACTTCTGTATTAAGTCAGTGTCTTAGCTTACAAACCCAATTTTTTTTTGCGATTTATTCAGGTCTCGACCCGATATCTGGACCGCCCGGTACTCTGAAGGATATCTTTCTGCCTAAAGTCGGATGCTTTTTAAATTTTTTTTTTTATTTGCTTAGATATGTATGCCGATACAACTTTTGACAATGTAATTATTTCTAAATTAAAAGTATTTGAGATTAAACAATACCTATTAAGGTGCAAAATACAGATAAAAAAAAATGCTTACCACATCCTGCCTTACACTAACGAGGACTGGGTCGCCCCGAGGAAAAAAAGACGGACACAGGAAGGAGATATGAAACTCTCACTGGCCCTCATCAAGCCAATGCTCTCACCCTCACAGCTCTTTATAAGGCTCTCGCCCACATTAAAATCTTCATTAAATATACTCACCTACTCCAGATTCATGGTAAAAAGCTCAGAGGAAGCAGTGCTGTCTTTCATTCAATAAACATTTTCCGATTCTAAATGACCATTGTTTACCTGGCCCCTATTTCCCTGCTGTTGCAGCCAAGAGAGGCTTGCCGATTCTACACCACTTTTCGGTTGCTTGCTGAAAGTATATTTATTATCCATCGGAAGGAGAGACGTTTTCCAAGACTGGGGATGTTCCTGGTTCATTGCCTTTTGACATTGCTGCATCACAGGCTGGCCATTGCAGCACCAAATCCTGCCTTCCCCGGGTACCATGTGGCAATGTGCGTCCCATGAAGCTAGCAAAGGAGTGATAGCTCCTCCTGCCAAGCAATGATTAACAATGTTTGTAGAGTTAGGAGGACAAAGAAATAGTGCAGTAGCATGCAGGTTTATGGAGGAAATGGGGCAGATGTCGTAACATCCGTCACCATCAAGCTGACAACCTAAGACTGCGTAATGACCATACTACCTCAAAGCCCGACGCGCACGAAGCGTCTTCTGCAAGAAGAAAGACCCTCTCCCAATGTCCTTTTCCCCATTCCTTCTTGCGCTTTGCCCTCCTCACCCAAAAGGAGCAGGTCTGGAAGCTAACCTCCACCACAAAGAGGATGGCTCTCCTTCTCTTTTGGATGGAAAAAGGAAATCAAGAAAAAGTTTCTTCCTCTCTGCTTGTTGGTCAGCCTTTAAGGGAATCTCGAGTTGAGGGTGAGATGCAACAAGTGAAGTGTTCCACTATCCAATTGTAAAGAAGAACGGTGCTGTTGCTGTGCATGTTGAGCTTGTGGGATACCAAGACAATAGAATGGAAATGGGGGAAGAGGGGTGTGTGTGCTGAGATGCACTGCATCTATGTTTGAAGTGCTTCATTTCTAATATTTTCTTCAATGGTAATGGAGTAGCCGGTCATGCCTTCGAGTGGCTAACATCACCATTTATTTAAATTTTTGCAAATGCAAACATATCAAAATTGACTGCATGTTGAAATATTCACGCTCACTGCTTATCCGGAGGGGGCGCGCGAGGCATGATGGTAATGGCCATCAACGCCACTTAGCCGTGCCGTCTAGTTGCAAACTTCTGTCCAGTGCTATCACCTCCTCCTCATGCTTCCTATTGGCGGCCGCTTTTCATTGTTTCTAATTCCCCGCGCAAGCTCTAAAACCTTCTTGCAACATCCTCTGACGGGGTCGTGTAGAAGGTTTAACAAAGAAGGGACTAGGCCGACCAACAGGTAGATAGGAGGAAAACGCCCCTCAACTTCTCCTTTTCATCCAAAAGGGTAGGAGAGTCCTCCTCCTTTTGGTGGAGTTCAGCTTCCAGACTTCCTCCTTTCAGGTAAGAAGAAAAGAGTGCGACAAGGAATGGAAAGAAGGTCACTGTGAGAGGGTCTTCCCACCATCAGGTGCTCCGTGCTCGTCGGCCCTTCAGGACAGTGTTTCTCAAGTGTACTGGTTCATGGAGATATGCACACAATGCACACTCTTATCAGGATACAACGTGTCGGTGCAAGTGGTGCGACATTGGTAGTTAGACAAACCACACCACTCTTGCAAGGATAAAACATATCGAAACTGTCAGCCTTGATGAGGGGTTTGTCAGTAAGGAGCTGCTGCCTGGCTAACTCATCATATTGAGCATGCCTTGTTTTCCTGAGGTCGTCGGTCCTTGTACCAGACTACACAACAATTCCGCCAAAAGAAAGTGTATCGGGCTACCAGTTCCAACCAAAAACCCTAGGGTGGAACGGTACTTTTGTCTACGGAAAATATTGTGTAAGTTAAACTGCAGTGCTCATTGAGGATCAGGGTTCCTGAATGAGCACTTGCGACTCTGAACATGGTCGGATTGGTCAGGTTTGCAAAAAAGTTTGCACAACAACCTATCTTAGTGCAGCCTTACATAACCTATTGGATTTCAAAAGGGTATCAGTGACAGAAATTACTAATATGTTATTAAAAGAAGCGTATTGTCCGCTTTCTAGTTCAGCGTAATTTTATGGCGACTTTCTCCTACGTCGGCAACTGGCAACTTTCTGAAAGAAAGATGGAGGTCGTAGCTGCAGTTACTGCCTCTGCCGTGTACTAAAAAGGGTCGATACATGCCCCTTCCATACTAAACGAGTGTTGGCCTGCCACTTCCTTTATCACCGACTTAGTTTAGACAGAGCTTGCCCTGGTAAGCCATGTGCTATAGTGTACACAGTCTAAGAAGTCTGCTTGGAAAATTGGCACTTACAAAACTATTGTGTGTCTATGATGATGCAGGAAAACATCGCAGATGTTTCGAAGCTCTATTTTATTGGTATTATTAGCCTGCAACCAGCTGCCAAATTATACAATTTGTTGCAATGTTGCAATACGCTACTTATAACATTTATACAATCATTTAGACTACACAGATTTCAAATATGCCTGCACAAGATGGCACACAAGCCAAATTCAGGAAATGTGCCTTCTGAAGCACTCGTAAGACAAAGCATATGCCAGCAGATAAATTGACGACCATACAAAAGAGATAAAGGCAGCTCACATCCACTCAGTACAATGTTGGTTGGAACCGAGGGTATTTTATGAAGCTAGGTTGGCATGACAATTATAATCAGAGTATGTTTCAATTCCATATTTGGAAGACGTGTACCTCAAAATGTATAAACATTTAATGCCTAATGGCACCTGAACTTTAACTTTGTGAATAGAAATATTTAGAAAACATTGACTGTGCACTAAACTTTCACTGAGAGCACATGCAGGTATTCATATGAGAGGTCCTGCATGCCTTTTCATTTATTTTATGAGGAACTACACCTGTTGGCACGTGTTTCAAAATATTTGTGCTGCAGCCAAGCCATTCAGAGCCATGAGAAGAGGGCTGCCAAAACAGAATTTAATTACTGCCACCCCAATGTGGCCTGTAACTTTTCGGGTGGCAAAGAAAACGGAGCAACTATACTGTAAACGACTTAATTTCCGCAGGGCTCAAATTTTCGGGAATTGGGCCAAAGCTGAAAATTTGAAATTATTCGCGGGTTCTAATTTTCGCGAATCGAGTGTAGCTTTCGTAGCGATCACATATTGCCCAAATTGTTCGTAGGACATATTTTTGGCGAAAATGAGGTCCTTGCGAAAATTTAGTCGTTTACAGTAAATACTAACCAGCGTCGTGCCACAGGGAAGAATAGCTGTCCCTATTTTTACAAACAGCCACAGGTGCTTGCCTTTGACACTAGAGGGTTTTAGAGAACCATTTTTGAAACTCAATCCGATACAAGGCCTCATTTTGCGGCTGGCTGGGGTTGGATCAGGCTATCAATCCAAATTGTGGAAAATGTTCTGTAGAACTCTATTATCAAGCTTTCCATTCCAATAGACTGATGCTGGCTTGAAGTGACAAACGTCTCCCCTTCCTTATCAGCGGGGGATAGACCAAACTATAATGTATAAATATTTTAAAAGAGTAATGGCAGGCAGCAACATCTCGGGGAGAAATTCCTGATCACATTAAAAGTGATATTGTGGTTCTGTTAATTCACATTAAGGGTCCCCCATATCTATAACCCATAACCAAAGAGCCATAACAGTGAGCAATTTTGAGCTAACTGATGCTCCACAGCTTCTGCACGCATTCCGGTGCAAAGCGGTAAAGCTTTACACACAAGAGCACAATTTCACCTGAGAACACAGGTGTCGGGCGGTAAAGCTTGATGCGAGTGGGGAAGCCTACTCATTATCACACATCAAAGGAGTAGACCATTTGTAGCGTCACACTCACAAATACCGCAAAGAACTTGTCAATGAGTTCCATTTTCAGAGGGTGGCCTTTCTTCTCATTGCTTTAGAATCACAGGGACATCAGGACCATCCATGATATGAATACAGGAGGCTCTGAAAGCATTGCGTAATAAATACATTGTTTTCTGTTTTGTGAAGAATTAGCAGACAGCTGTCGTCCTTCCAGATTCACTGCTTGAACTTCCATCTCCTTGTCACCTTGTGGATTAGATCTGCAGCTGCATCTCAGCAGTCCTTAGATCCCATGACCTGAACCCGTCACAAGTCTCGGACATCATTAACAGTCCAATGGTATCCTCCTGGTCCAGCTCTGTAAAAACGAAATGCATACATATATAAACTAAAGTTTATACAGCCATTTTTTTTTTCCTTATTCCTAACTTTTCAGTTGTCATATATAGGTTGTTCCTACAGCAATCTGAACTCACCTACCTGTATCCAAACATACATGGGGACTTGGGTTTTTATTTCTGGCTGTAATCTGCTCTCTAAACAGGCTGGAACTATTCGCATTGGAATTATTTGCAAGTTTCACGGTCTAAAGGGGGAGTGCTGGCACCAGTCAAAATGGCCGTCATTTGTATGAACCAGAACGTGGCCAGGCTCCACGCGCAAGTGATGCAAATATATGAGACATATGCAATATAATTTTACCTGAAAGAAGAGCTGGCCAGAATCTTTATTTTGCAATCTATCCTCCACGAGCTAGGGAACATGACTCGCACCACGGCACCACTATCGCTGAAAGTTGCGAATGGACACACAAAAACAATAAATGCACAGAGCCAATTGGCAAATGCTATCAGGGGAAAATGTGGAAGTTTGCTAAACATTCCCTGAGTTGCTTAGCAATGGTTGTTCCAGGAAGGCTTAACTTAAAGCTATTTCTGAGCTCTGTTAGCAGGCAATCTTCACCAAAAGCAGCATTTGTTCCTGGGCCTTAATAGAGAGCAGACAAACACCGAAGAAAAATTTAAACAGGTCAGAAGGGTTTTTCTGACTCCATTAGTGCAAATCAGCTAACAATCATAGCACTAACCTGTCCTGTGCACATGCAAGGCTGGAGGTCTCCGTGGTCAGTTCGAAGGCGGAAAAGAAGACGACGAAGCATAAATGGACAGGGCTACCTTGATTCGTTATTATGAACAATTTCTCTGGGGAATGGAGGCATTCCTATTAAAGAGACATGATTGTATTTACAAATCTGACACTTACACCTAGTACTCTTTTTAATGATCTTAGTAGTTTGGATGTCATGGGACAACCACAGAAACTATGAGCAAAAATGTTAAGTGTCGTACCAATGACATTACGTCACAGTTCCACATTTCTAGTTGACGGGACACCATAGTAGTTCGGAAACAAATTGCCAGCAGTGCCCTCTAATCAGTCAAGGCACAGGACGTCTGATTGCCAGGTTCTTGCCCGTGGTACTGTGATTCCCCATGTGGAAATTTGAAAGTCCGTTTTCTTACTATTTCAACTAGATCACGGTTGCGTGATGGGGACGAAAGAAATCTTATCTTCGGCAGTGAGCGTAACCATACCCAAAAAGTTAAATGACGCCTCAGGTACAAGAGGAGGGCTGTCTTCTACAGAAATAGCAGGCATATTGCAGAGTGTTGCATTTTGTATAATGTAAGTGCAAAATAAACTATTAGAGTCAGAAAGGTGTACATTTTTAAGCATGAAATGCTTATTGCTCTCCTTATCGCCACACCTTCTCCGAAACCGTTCTCGAAATCTACTCCCAAACCTTTTCGAAATATGTCAGAAACCTTTTCTAATTATGTGTTCACTGACTTTGAAGTAAGAATAATTCATCCCCTGTTGGGCATTGAACCTGGGTCAGCGGGGTGGGAGGCAAGCACTGTAGAAATCGAGCTATACCACGAGTAGTTCGAGGTTTTCAAATTTGGGTCAGCTGTGCGCAACTGTCTTGCGCATTTGCTGGTGTGCAGGGCTCTTAGCTCGTTCTGCAACAGCTGTGCACACCGGCGATTTTTGGAGCCCATAGCAGTACGAGAGAGTGGCATGTGTACTCTCTGCTCGTTACGGTGGCGTGTGTTCTAAAATGCTATGAACATTGCGAGACAGGGGCCCGAGAAAGAAGACGTAGAATGGGGGCTCGATTCAATGACTGATTCTCTATCAACGCTCGTCTGGGATTTTGAGCGTCCTAGTTCTTGACAACGCTGGGGATGCGCACAAGGGGTGCGCTCGCTAATACACAGATGGCACTAGCATCTGCCGCCCTTTTATGCTTACACCTACTCTCGGATACGAGATGGATCGCTGGAGTTTTCTTGCAGATGCTTGCTTAACATAAACAAAATTCTGACCATGTCCGTTTTCAACTTTTTATACCGCCAGTTGGTGCCTGTCATGTTTCTCATGCACACATTATAACAAAATAAATAAACATAGCTGTTAGAAAATCAGCACATACTTAATGCCGCGATTAGACTGGTGGAAACAGGTACAATATCATCCGCATAAGAGAGGGTATGCCGGCGAATGTGTCGGTTTGGTGCCGGCATCCGGCATCCGAGAAGGTACGACGATATTATAGTAACATGAGTGTAGTCAGACATGGGGGTTACCGTCGCCAAATGTTTTGCTGGGCTAGAGTACCGGCTGCCGGTGGAATGGACACGTCGCACTTTTACTCTACAATTACTCATTTCCTTCTCATTTGAACGACTTCCACCTTTGGGGCAATGCCATACATACCGAACTGCAAAAGACATGTATGCAATAGATATTGTTAGAATAATTTGTTATGAGTCTTATGACAGCTTCAAGGATGTTTTGTCAGTTTGAAATGTAAAAAGAAATATGTAGTATTGTAAACAATATGAAAGTGAACAGATTAGTATACTTTTATGACTTACCTACTAGTTTTGAGCGAGCTGTTGTCCAAACAAAGGTTCAAACTTCAAGGTGCTAAGTTTACCTCCCAGTCTACGTCCAATTTGACAGGTTGAGAACTTATAAGGATTGGGGGGGCCATAAACGTAGCAACAAGCCAGATCAGTTGCTCCCTTTTATATTGTTCCCGTTAGTAGCTCTCTGGATTAGGGTTCATAGAAGTCACATATCTTGCACACTAGAAAGCAAACGCAGAAAGGCGAACACCAGATTAATTTATCTAAACAATTGCATGCCAAAGTGCTGTTCAATGTGCCCATATAAAACGTATCACGATCAAAGATTCTCACTGGGCTAACATGCATTCGTGCAGTGAGATGGCTCAGCACACTGTGCATTGGCCCTGTCCTCCGACGCCTATCATCCGTCGTTCCAAAAGAAAACAAGTACTACAAAATCAACGCCCGTATCGACGACTGCACGTGAGTCTTTCGAGCACGATCCTCAAGTCAACACAGGTCAAAAATAAAGAGTGATTACGAAATAGAACTTACCACCTACCCTACTCATACGATGTCGTTCGTAGCGCCCGAGGAGCCACGTAGCCGGAGTTGTATGTCGGAGCGCGGCCCCTCGATGGGCCCGACGGTGAATCAAGCGGCCGTGGTCGGAGACAACGTTGTCAGAGTGGCTCTCGTCCTGCAACGGTGACACTGTGATAAAGCGGTAATGTTATGGTACCGATGCTTTTCCGAGGGACGGTGAAAACGACCTACCTCTGCCTGTTAGTTGTGAGGTGTCTTAACCCGAGTCAGGCGGGAGCACTCTCTAATCCGAGCCGCTCGAATCGAAGGGAAGCCGGTGAAAATTATGACAGTCAACGGCCACGTTGTTCGTTGGCATACCGTAGGTACGGTGGTTTGACAACATGACGCGCAGTTCACGCAAAACCGCAAAACGGCAATGCACAAGAGGCGGTGAATGCGTGAAGAACTGCTGATCCTGGTGAAGCACAGGTTGCACAGCTGACGACTACAGCCACTACAGCGATTAGAGGTACAGCCGCCATTCTAGGTACTTCTTCCCTACGGAGTTGTTGTCTGGTCGCGCGACCAACGCGACTTTAAATCCGTGGCGTCCACCCAAACGTCGTGTTTTTCTTTCCATCCACTTTCTTTTTTTGTGTAACATAATTATATATATGCTGCAATTACGTGTTCTACTCGCTGATCCACAGCCTTCTTCCGAATTTCCTCGATTTCTAGTGCCGACTTCCGCCGCTTGGCATCGGGCGCTCGCGCGTGCGCAGAACGCTTCTCGAAAAAGGTCCATTGGTGAGGAGTATTCGGCAACTTTGAATATTTTCAAAGTATTTCTATACCGCCGCAACGTGTCAGTGTATAGCGGTGAAGCGTGCGTGGCGGAGCAAAGCACTGAAACTTTTGTGAGCACGATGGTGCGAAGCGGTGGAGCATGACGTGCCTGGTGCAGCACGAATGCTGCGGTATCAAGGATTGTGGAAGGGGCGCAAGGGAAAGGTGGGTTCCGTAGCACCTTTTGAAGGTTGCTAAGGTTCCTTGTCACCAGAAAGCTCGAGAACACTTGTTTGTAATGGCTGTCTGAAGGTACCGGATAATGCATTAAAATCAACCGGAACAGTCAGTGCCTGCATGTAACAGGCCAGCGTTTCACCATGTCCCTTTTGTCGCCCCAGGGGCAGGGCCAGATTACCCATATTCAAACTGCACAAATGAAGAGGGCCCTCTGTGAGGGACTTCCCCCCTGACAGGGGGTGTGTTCGAAACCTTACTCGACTGGATCCCAGCTACTCCTGCGGGTCATATCACGTGACAATTCAAGCCAAGCAACGCTGGACGCAGGTAGGTTTTCGAACACCAAGGTATGAAACTGTTACTCTGGAGGGAGATTGGTTAATTTTCGAACACGGCCTGGTCGATCACAACCGCTGGCCATTGCTGAATCAAAAGCAGCTGGCGTTGGCACAAGAGCGCTCGACACAGAACACGCAGAGCGGTCTGTGTTAACCGTTGAGTACATCGCATATAAATTTTTTTTCTGCGTCTACTCTTCGCCGGGATATTCTGCAGGCTTGATTTGAAACAGAATGATACGGTATTCATGCCCATGGTTACTCCAAGACACGTGATGGTCAGCTCGAGCGGATGCTATGAAGCTCTGTTCGCTCAGGAAATTAGGGTTGCCCTGAGGGTCTGAAAGTTAGGAAGAACTAGCACAGACATGGGTTATGTTTGAAGACTATGGGTATGACTTCAACAGTCGTAGCTTAATTCATGGACAGAGTGTTGCGATGCTTCAATGCCATCAGAAGAACGCTACATAATGAGACGCTCACATTGAATGAAGCTTTAAACCTGACGAAATCATTGAGTGATTTTGTATCCGGTGTAAGAGAGAGATTCAATGAAATTAAACAGGCAGCGAAGGAAAACATCAGGGACTACGTACAAAGCAACAATCAAAAGAAAGCAAACCGATCAACACAAATGGCAACCTTCAGCCTCAAGATGCCTCACTGAACTTCTACTCTGATACCAATCTTGGCATGATTGACAACCTTCTGCATTCACTTAAAACTCGTTTCAGAGCTTACAGCAAAGTCTGCTCACAGTTCACTGTTATTGCTGACCGGGGCACACTTTTGTCGAAACAGGGGTGATTCCAGGCAATGGATAAATCTGATCTGTCGGACGATTTCACCAATGAACTAAAACAGTTTCTTTTATTTGCCAAAAAGGAAGGCTTCCGTAAGAAACATTCCAAAACTTTAGTCTGAGAAAAGCTTCAAGGCTCACTTCTGGGTGTTCATGTACCCATTCTAGATTTTTATTTTTTTATGGTTACAAACTGCAGGGGTAAACAATATCTTAGTAGGCCCAAATTGACATAACAAAGACTTCGATCAATGATGACCAATGACCGCCTCAGTGAATTGTCCTTGCGGAGTGTGCAGACGGATAGTCTCCGTCGGGTCGATGTTGAAAAGTTTATAACCACGATTTGAACAAAAGACCCGGAAGATCCCGTGAAATGTAGACATGATACCAGCTTCATTGTAAATTGTAAATAATGCTGAAGACTACGGTTGTACATATATTCATAACTTTTAAATATTGAAGCGAATAATTCCATATTCAATTCATACTTTGATTCGAATAGGATTATTCAGTAATTTTGAATATTTTCGAAGTTTGAAAATAGGTCTGCGAAATCTTAAGCCCCCCCCCCCTCGCCAAGAAAATTAATATGCTTTACCATAGTGCTGTCGTGTAAAGTGTGAAGCTTCATGCAAGCATGTCGGACGAAGCTTTGTGCGAGCGCGCCAGTGCAAACCGAAGCTTAGCGTTCCCGACCGAGCTCGAGCGTTACACCGTGGAGGCATACTTGGTTGATATGAAAATCTTTTGTTATAGCGCCTAAAGGAAACTGGCTTTGTAGTTTCACAGAAGCCGCCATCCTGCCACTTTACAAAGTATCTCCTCACGACCTTTTAGCTTGTTGTTCTCAACTGGTGTCAGCTGCTTGTGCAAGCTGATGAAGCATTTGGAGAAGATAACTATTCTGGTAGTTGGGGCGATGACATGACATGCCCAGTTGAAAATGTAACGGGATACATTATTCCCTTGAATTTATTGTGAGACCAGGAATATATTTTTACGTGTATTTTGATGCTGAAATACAAGTACTGACCCAAAATCTGGTGTCCTCTATATTGTTACAAAGGGAATGGAAGACCTATATATCATAGGTAATCTGGGCTGGTGTTGCTGTACCGGTTCGTTGACCACCGCTATGGTTATCTCTAAGAGTAGCCCGAGGCAGTTGTGTTCAGTCCCCAGATATCAAGTAGAGTCACTGCCCACACTTTGATGGTCTCACACAGTCCATTCATGAGCGTGCATTGTTGTTACCATATGAGACAACATCGTCAATTTTCTGGCAATGAAATGAACTCGCTAGCATTCATCTTGCCATTGCAGTTTCTTCAAGTGTGACTAGCCTCCCATAATTAGCTGAAGTAGGGTGGTAGATTGGGCTAGCTGGTAAGAGTGAAAGTTAAGAGCCTCCGTTACAAAACAAAGCGAAAAAAAAAATTCTTTATTCATACATTGGAGTTTAGCACTGCCACATTGTAAGGCTCTATCCTTGTGATTGCCAGCTGCCTGGTTGGCATGCATGTTTGTGTTTATGTAATAAGATTAAAATGCTTCCTTTCATAAAATAAACTACACTTGCAGGTCATCTGTTGTCCTGTGCTTCACCTTGTGCCTGAGGCTGCTTACCATTATGTTTATCCCATAATAATCATTTTCAACTGACCTTGTGTGCTTTCCTGGCCACAGACAAGCCACCCCCACAACCAGTACCTTAACAGTGCATATGTACTGTAATTTCAAGGGGCGTTTGGACAGGACATTTTTACCTGTGCAATTGCCAGCAAGCACCTTTCCCTGCAAGACTGCGGTGTTTTTTGGTGAAGCAAACCTATGCTGTTCTGCGAGAGTATGAAAGTGTGCTTCATTGAGAAGTCATTAAGCTCTCAATATAACTTAAAGAAAAATGTGAATATATAGATTCAAGTGATCAAGCTATTTTCGTGGCGAAAATGATTTTAAATATGCTAAACACATTTTTGTTTTGAAGCGGGGGAACCAGCGCACGGTAACGAGAGTATGTTTACAAATAACCCGGCGCCATGTTGTAACGGTTCTGCGTGGATTTTATTCTTGCGTGTTTTGATGTTTTGATGATGCCTTTCCCTTTGTGATCTTCGTCGGCGCACCTACAACACGGAGAGATGGGTAAGTAGACCGGTGTCCTGCGAATGCAGTAAGCATGTAACAGATACATATGTGTAGACGTTATAAACTAAAATCTACACCGTGGTATGGAACCACAGTCGCAAATGCCGAATGGTTGGGCGTTACACGCGTACAGGCCTCGGAGCTCGAGAAAGCTTCTGCATCGTGTGCGAGGAACATTGTTATTCAAAACGTTAAATTGAAGCTGAAGATAGTGAAGATGGTGAAGATAGTGAAGATAGTGAAGAAAGTGCGGCCATTGGTGAGTGTTCGGATATCGCTTATCGCTACTAGGCTGAGACGTTATTACCGAGTCAGGCGCCTATTAGGACGCGGACGAATTGAATATGATCACTGTTCTTTTTCAGTTACTCAGGTACGACGGGTGACAGGCGTCTAAGCGTTCCGACACGTTAATACCGGTGCTTAGATTCCCGGTGCGTACTGTGTTTTCAAACTGATTGACGCGTGCGATATGCGGCAATGCTTTCAACCAATTTCCAAAGCGATCAGAAAGCTACAGTGCAATGGATCCACGTTGGATGACACCCCAGCGTGCTCTAAATCGGTGTAAACGACCGTTCCTTTTTCGTTTGAAAGTCCTCCAGCGTCTGCCCGGAAACTAGCCGAAGTGAATTATTTATTACTTGTTCTACAAACCCAATTTTTTATTTGTATTTTCGGTAAACATACCCAAATCGAGTGAGAATAAAGATCTAGTTTTTCCACTCGTCAAAACATGCCTCATTAATTATTAAGATTGCTGATATGCGTTTGCAGTGAACAATTTTATGAACTTTTTACAAATATATTGAGGAATTTTACTCTATTTTAACATCTCTTTGCCCTCTCTCAATATCAGAAAGGCTTCTAAACCCTTCGGTGTTCAAAGAAAGAAGATGATCGCCAAAAGATAGGGGATGGCTGCATGTGAGGACATCAAGTTTACATATACATATATATGTGCTGTGCATATTTTTTTAATATGTTTCAAAGTTTGGGGGTGGGCGCTTAGTCCAGAAGGGGTGGATGCACGGTATTCTACGGTATAGTTTTTTTATTGAAAGTGTGGCTGTGTTTAGCAGTGCAGACCTAAACACAGTCATTGCTATACAGCCCACAAAGAAAAGATTAGAGCACACGTCGTAAGATGCAGTTTCACCGGAAAACAAAATTAATTGGAGCAATACTTAACAGCGTGTGCCTAGTTTTGTTTGTATCTATATTGTCTGGAAAAGGAAGACACAACTTCGCACCGAGTGGCAAGTGGCGTCGCATGCTTTTGGGAGCTTCTTATTTGCTGGACCGGTGATTGACGCCTTAAATGGGAGACAGAGTGCTTTCAAGTAAAGGAAAGTGACTAGGCTGTGAACCAGAGGGGTGCAATGCTTTGTCGCATGCCACGGACTGGCGCGAGAGAGAAAAGTGCAAAGGAGTGCTAATTTAAATTGTGTCGCACATACTAGATATTTTGGGATATTAAATTTGTGGCATAGATCCACGTTTTTGCCCACACTCAACAAGGGAACACGAGCTTTAAAAATAGTTTTGATAATCACATTCATAATGTGCACAGTGTAGTAGTATTAGTTTAAAAAACATAGTTTGCAAAAAAAAAAAAAAACACTTATGTTTCCTTTTTGCTGCGAGATTGATTGGCTGTTCTGCAACCTGGAGCTGAATGTACATATTGCCGGACATCTTATTAACCCTTTACTGCCATGTGTCGCAAATTTATGACGCACCAAATTAAGGGCGGCTGTGCTTAATGCAACTTTGTCAGCCTAAACTGCCGGTTGTCACACATTTGGGACAAACTTTTTTTTTGAAACGGCGGAGTGCAGTGTGCACCTGTGCCTGAAGACGCAATCTGCTTTCTAAACTTTTATCAGCCATAGTGTGCTAGGAGAAAAATTAAAGCACCAAGCTAAACTTTTCAGGACAATTTTAATTTTTTTCAGGGTGTGTCGAAGCAAATTATTTTTTCCGTTGCTGTAAAACGTTATTGAAATACATTTTTTATAATTCCGATACTTCAAAGTGCCCAACTTGTTTGTCCAGGCACGTCGGAATGTTCGACATACTAAATTTTTAAATTAGAAGTCCATTTGCACCAAAAGTTATTTTTTGTAATTCATTGCTTATATAAACGAAAAGTGAAGCATGAAAAATATTTGTTCAGGGATGCATTTTTTTTAATATTCTGGCACGAAAGGGTTAAGCAGTGTAACCTCAAAGACAACTTTCTCCAGAAAATGCTTTAGTGCCCATTTAAATTTCAAGTTAAAAAAAGAATTGAGTGCTCAAGCTGCTCCTTAGGGCATCGCTGTTTACTGTAAAATCCTTAATGTGTGTGGGCTCCTCTCTTCAGCCAATCTTACAGGCTCGCAAGTATTTGGAACGAAAATGGAATAGCACTAGGCATGAATTACCTTTAAGTTTTCACTGAAGTTTGAATCCACATCAGCTCATGAAGTAATGATCCAAGTCATATTTTAGATAAGTTTATACAAAATATAGCGTATTAACTTGGGCCAAGGTTTAAAAATATTTTGGTGAATTCAAGGAAGAAGAAACCAAAGAGATAAGCATGTTCATTGTTCAGAGAGAGTCTGGCTATTTTTTGTATTTTGACCAATAAAATAATAAATTAAGATTATTTAATGAAATTTTGAAATATTCATTCTAGTGCAAAAGTTTCAATGACAAAGTTGTAGAGTGTCCTCAGAAACATCCAATTCAGTGGTTTTTATCAAGAAACCTTAACACAATTCTTTAGTCAGGACATAAAAAAAGCCATGCCAATTACGAAAAAAAAAGTGAATCTGTCAACAGTGCTTTATTTAGCATGTGGGCCTAGTTCATTAGAGCCACAGCTGAGAGCGCTGCAATACAAGGTGCGCAAGCGCAATCACATTTTTTTTTTTTGTAATTTGTGTGTGTGTTTTTTTTTTTTTGAAGTTGAGTAAAAAGGAACTGTGTTAGAGGTTTCTTGACAAAAACTACTGAATTGGATGTTTCTGAGGATGCTGTACAATTTTGTCATTGGAACTTTTATTGAATATTTCAAAAGTTTATCAATTGATCCTAATTATTTCATTTGTAAAAATACGAAAATAGCCTGGCTTGCTCTAAACAATGAACATGCTTATTTCTTTGGTTTCGTATTCCTAAAATGCACTAAAATATTTTATACCTGGGCACAAGTTACGTGGAATACCCTGTATAGGATTGTGCGAATATTCGAAACATTAGAATATCGGAGTGAATAATGCCATATTCGAATCCTACTTAGAATAGAATAGCACTATTGAGCAACTTTGAACATTTTTTTAAGTTCAAAGTAATTTACAGCTTGAAAAAAATTGACCGCATCTCCACGTGGTGAATGATGTTGCTTGGGGCGAAGCTCTGGTGGTGCTTGTCTGCGTAGACGCCGAGCCGCAGCATGCCGAGCCTTTTCATTCATGTCAGAAGGAGAATGAGTGGTTTTCTTCTTTTTATTTTTTTAAGCAGACAGATGGGATGGGATCTCAGAACCCCCTACTCTTTTTTTTTCTTCTTTTTCTTTGAGCCTTTTCATTCATGTCAGTAGGAGAATGTGTGGTTTTCTTCTTTTTCTTTTTTTTTAAGCAGACAAATGGGATGGCATCTCAGAACCCTTTACTCTTTTTTTTCTTCTTTTTTTTTTCATAATTTTTTTCATCTTTTTTTTTCCAATTTTTTTTTTGCCCTACACGAGCACGTGAGCATATGCTCACGTGCTCGTGAGCACGTGATCTCACGAGCAGAAGCACGAGCACCTGACGCCGGGCCTACGGCGGACGGCGGACGGCGGACGTACATGGCTAGCCCCTAAGGAGCTTCGCCCCTAATAGATATGCTAATTTCTGGGCCACCTGAGAAAATAAAGATGTTCCTCAACGATGCTCCGGTGTAAAGCGGTAGAGCTGGACGCAAACGTAGCTGCATAGCCTCCTTTATACTGACAAAGCCTGGCAGGTCGCCACGAGACGCGGCCGCCGAAAGTGAAAAGGTAGAGCGGCAGACAACGAATGAGAGAAAAGTCAAGTAACGGGCGCCCCGCTGTGGGGAGACGTCGAAACACGCATCCCGAGCGATGGAATTACCAGTTCTGACGACTGGTACTTACCTGAAGTTCGAGCAGGAATCATACGAAGCCTATGGAATCGCTTACTATCAAGTTTACAAGGAATGTCCGCTCGTGCTCCTTGCATTACCGCTTCTTTTCTCGTCGGGTTTGAAAACCACGTTTTGGGTCCTCGCCGCTGCAGAAACTGTGCGCTGAATACCAGATTCCCCTATAAATGTTCTCTGCTACCAGATCCTCGAGCTCTAAATCTGCGACCATACACTCTATGGCTCTGTTGTCGAACTGCTAGGCTTTGTGAGTATAGAGGAGGCTATGGTAGTGGGCAAACCAGCGAAGCTTCTCTCAAGCGTATCAATGCAAAGCGGTGAAGCTGGATGCGTCCAGCGATGCGCAAACACTACAGCGTGAAGGCACATATGGTGGGTGTGACAATCGTATGTTACGCTGTCATATGGGGAGTGGCTCTGTATATCACGGAAGCCGCTATCCTTCCATTTTACAAAGTATCCCCTCACAACCTTTTAGCTCATTCTCAACTGGTGTCAGCTACTTGTGCAAGCTGATGAAGCATTTAAAGAAGATAACTATTTTGGTAGTTTGCCTACCCACACTACCCTGCTCTGAAGGAGGGCAAAGCACAATTCACAGGCATGCGTGTCCCCTGTGTGAGTGGCACTTGTACACAGTGCTCGGTGAGAAATACACTCCACTAAGCTAACTAGCCCCCGAGAAATATATCAAACAATTAAAAATATTGCAAAGCTTTGAAGCAGTGCCAGTGTTTGATACAAATATCGAAGTGAGTAGTATGTCACCCGAAATGATAATCTACGCTTTCCTAACTTTGCACAAGTCTACAAGGATGATCCGGCACTGTAGCAGGGCAGAATCTTTGGGAAAGGACGTTTGGCACAGCATTGGCACAAATTCCTCAGATTCCATTGATATGTAGCTGGGCGAGGCCTTTGCTCGGGTGTGGTGCCAACAGTGCAGCGTTCACATCGCTGCCAATATACTTGTAAGTATGAGCAATATATCAAATCGACTAGAAGGGATTCCCATTTAAGAGGAATGCAAATACATACAGAGCAATGTAGACAAAGCTAGGAAAATGCAACACTTGTTCCACACATTTACGACAAGAGGTTTCTAGAGTCACGTCTGGTTAAAATGGATACCCCACAATATGGACGAAACTTCCGGGGACCAGTCACTATGCTATCCTGCCTCATTAACATTGAAACCCGCAGTCCGGACTATGGACAGCTGCTTTGGAGACAAGCTGGGAAAATACATGTTTTTGTCTTGTTATTTTCTATACATTCTCAAAAATAGGTCTCGTAATGCAAGAAAGAGTATAACTGAACCCAGGACGTCGCAGTCCAAGCCTGGTTGTTGGTTGCCTGTCTTGAGATAAGACCTGTGCCCTTAAAGGTGGTGGGGTTATTGCATACTTTATGCCGAATAGGTGTTTGCACCTTTGTGTCTGTTGCCTTAGGTCAGGAAGTACATGCGTGAGGAATCACATTTAGCTATCCGCTATTTTCCGCTAAATTTGGCGGGGAAAAGTTCCCGCAAGATTTAGCGGGGAAAATTTCCGCTAGATTTAGCGGGGAAAATTTTCTGCCAGACTTAGCGGGGAAACTTTTCCGCTAGGTTTAGCGGAGAAAATTTTCCGCTAGATTTAGGAAGACACGTGCTGATAGTTGGGCTAGTTGGTATGGTACTTGAGAAAACATGATGCGCTTTAAGACAAGCTCAATAGGAAGAACTGACGCCACAGAGCGCTCTGTGGTGTCAGTTCTTCCTATTGTCCTTGTCTTAAAGCGCATCATGTTTTCTCAACTAGATTTAGGAAAACTTTTCCGCTGGATTTAGTGGGGAAAATTTTCCGCTAAATTTAGCGGGGAAATTTACCCATCATGCATTGCGCGGTTACGCTGACGGCGACGCCGCTCAAGCCGGAAACGGGCGCCTAAGAGCTGCGCTCTTAAAAAAAAAAAAAACATTCTGGGGGTATTTTGGTGCAGTTTGGGGCACTTTTGCATGATTTCAGATAGGATTGACCAAAGGGTGGCTGTCAACATTTTAAAGTCAACTGACATTTGTAGATGTGATTGCCTAATGTTCGGTATAAATAAACTCATGTATTTTTCATCAGAAAAAAAAATCTGGGGCACAAAATTTGTAATTACATAAAGGTGGACAGTCGCATTTATGCGCACCATTGGAGCAGGCATCTTTGAAATTAAATAACTAAAACAATAACATTAGGAGAAGACATACTTTTTAGAAGCAATCAATCAGAAACAAAGAAAATTGTTCCTTAAAGGGTAACTGCAAAGAAAAAAAGTTTTTTTTTTTTTTGACAGCCTGATTGGGACAAGCATGTCACAAAACAAATCTTCCACGAAAAAACCAATTTTTTTTAGCAATATTTACGCCACAGGACATAATTTAGTCGGAGTCACAACCTCTCCTTATTTGAAACTCCCGCTCTTTCGACGGACGCGGAGTGGCTGTTATACGTCACTCCGTGACGTATAGCAGCCACTCCGTGACGTATAATACCAACTTTGTGGCGCGCGATTTCAAACGGACGAAATAGCCGCAAACTAAAATCAGTCCCGCTCAATAAATATTGCTGTAAAAAATTTTGTTTTTGTTGGAAAATTGTTCTGTGACATGCTTGTCCCAATTAGGTTGTTTAAAAATACACTTTTTTTTTTTTTTTGCAGTTACCCTTTAAGGTACAGGCTCCCACTTAAGGTAGAGGCTCCCAAATGTCACAGCCAATCGATCGAGCAGGCCTGTTTAGCATTTTTTTGAACAAAAAGTGTCTTGTGACAAATTAATATTATTAAACTTTCCAAGTAACATGTACCCTTAGATTGTTTCTAAAAATTAAAAGTCTTCTCCAAATGTTCTTGTTTTAGTTCTTTAATTTCAAATGTGCCTGCTCCGATAGAGTGCATGAATGCGACTGTCCACCTCTACGTAAATGATTTTTTGTGACCCCTGATTTTTTTTCTGCAGAAACCTAAATGTGGGTTCATTTATTTGCCACTCCAGCCTGCCGCTCGCCCTCTCACGTACGAACAGAGAACCAGAGGAGCGGGGACAGCGGCGGCGCGGAAACGGTGGCAAGGACAGTCGGCCTTCATGCGTGAAGCTGTTTTAACGAAAAAGTGAGCATGTTAAAGTAGGAATTCTTGTTTTCCGCCTTGCAACAGCGTGGCACGAAAGACCGTGATGTCTAATTTCATCAGGGACTTTTCGTACATCGCAAACACTGCGCATTTCTGGTCTTGTACATGGCCGCCAGCTCAATCTGTGCTCAACACGACGGCAAACACTCCTGCTAGTAGTGTAGAGCTCTAGCGTACGGTCTACGAAAACTCTATTCTTTGGCCTAAGTAGGAGAAAATTGGTCGCAGAACGGTATGTAGAGTAATACACATCGAAAATGGGTTTTTGTTTTAAGGCTGTTACAAGGAACATGACCATTTATTTCAAGCCCTTTCGAAAGACAGAATATGTATACTTGCTTTTAGTTAATTACAAATGAAAGAAAGAAATGCTCGAAGAATTTTAAGCACGTCTCCGTTAGCCACCCGTTCGTGACGAGAGCCAATGTTAATAGATTAGCTCGGTTAAGGAACTGCTCATAGATGCTGCATGCACGAGCAGTACCCCCCCCCCCCCTCACTACGACTCGCCTCCCGTGTGCTGCGGTAACTGCAGTGTATTCTATGGAATACGTACGTTTTGAATCACAGCGTCTAGATGGCGTTCAGCTGCACTCTATGAAGCACACAGTTCGTAAGTGAAAATCCAGTTGGCGCTTCGAACAACGGGAGGCGGACTGAAGCGAAAGTTCCCCCCTCCACGAGAGTTCCACAACTGAGGTAATCTAGTAACGTTGACAAGAGCTTAGAACGGGCAGTTTTGCCGAGAGAAACAGCAATGTGTCAAATAGGTACAAAAAATGTATGGTATATTAAAATACTTATTTTTGATAGAGCAATAAATAAAAACCCTTAAACACGCCGATTATGTTAATAGGCAGTTTTAGGAGAGCGTTAATGCAGGGTACCGTGAGCACGGCAACGCTCCAGGCGTGCGCTGAAAATAGTGCTTGAAAGGCGCAGCGCGAGCTTTCGGTTGTAATGCTACGCCGCACAATATCGTGCGGTAACAAACTTCCTATCATTAACCCTAGAGCAGTTTAATCACGTGTTGCAATACACTAAAACCGATACGGTGAGCAGTGACTTACGAGCCTGTGACGCGAAGACATCAATACTGTGAACGCTGCTCTTCCGAAACTTACCGGTCACCGTGCGCGGCTGACTTTTTAAAGCACTAATGGCCAGGCAAAGCGCAAACACAATATCTTCATCACCCTCAAATATATGTTGCCACAAACGGTGACGTGGTTGGTGCCTGAAACACGCTCGCATACCACAAAGCTTCGCAAGTTGAGGTTTCTGCAACTTTTAAATATCAGCATGCTCGTTTTTCTACCGCGCATCAACATCTCCGTCACCTGTAATATGATCCTGCCCTAACCGCTTCCCATTTGTAGACAAATAAATCAATTTTAGCGCACTGACCAGCGTGAGCGAGCAAGCACACGTGAAATCCTGGAGAATCTATCTCCGTCTCCTCCGCCATCTTGGAACTACTGCCCCGCCACCTATAGGGCGTTGGAGTTGCAAATACGGGGCATTAGGCAATGACATATAAAAAAAATCAATTGAATTGCAAAAACCAGCCACCCCTTGGTCGATTCTATCTAAAATCACCTTTAACTTTTTTGGCGCAACCACGCGCACAAAATTCCGTGTGTATCAAAATGGCACAAGTGACGTAGCTTAAGTATCTTTGAATTCAGCAACAGTCGGCATGTTTAAGAGGGGACATTGGCCTAAATTTAAATTTTTTTTTTAAAAAATTATTTTTCAATTTTGAGGTTTTCATTTTTAGAAACTAATGATACACCCTTACACTAAATTTGATAACCATATGCCAAATAGTTACGTTGATATAAAATATTTTCAACACATTGTGAGGCAGTAACAAAGTAAAGGATTTCAATGTTTGAATGCATTTTTCTCAGTTCCACTTTTTGCTGCAAATTTCAAACAAAGGAATCTTTTGTTCGAAGGTAGGAGTATTTTGATACCACAATCAAGATGTTTCTGAACTGAAATTTACTGGGGAATCGGGCTATCTACTTTATTTTGTTTTAAGTTGAAGTCCTCATTGAGAAATATCAATGTTTTCAAGCATTTACATAGGACAGATATGCATCTCGTATTGTGAGGTAATCACGCTTCCTGAAACATTTACATTAGAGATATAAAAACTAGATAGCCCAAAGTCCCACATCCCCCACATTATATTCAAGCAGTCAAAATGGTTCTTACTAGGTTCATTTGCATATAGATTTCTTAAGAAAGAGTGACACATCTTATGCATGTGTGTAAAATTGTCCTAGAGAACTGAACGTTTGCACAGTACACCTACACCTGATTTTGAATCCCCTGTGCATATTTCATTCCGATCAATTGAATAGTTCAGAAGTTCAATCTCTAGCCAGTGTCTCCCCTTAAGTTCTGTAGAAATCTTCATCACATAAATTACAAATTGGCGGAGTGTATACACCGACGTGCGGTTTACCAACACGGCGCTTTACCCGCACATGTGCAGAAGGTATGTGGAGAGAAGCGGCCGAGCTCTATGTTTTTGCCGTTGCAGTATGTGGTGTACGCTTGTTGGTGAGGCTGCATAAGGTGCGTGAACTTCATTTGTTGTGGCATTTGGTGCCAACGAACCTCGTATGTGATTCTCGACAATTTGGGCGAGCTACCAGACCTTGAACGTCAGCGGTACAGACAAACTGCGTTGATGGCCTTGCACAAGCAGACTGCGTTGCTTTCGACAATCCTAATTGGCGCTTCGACAAAAAGTTGGTGCCACTAAAGTCGATGGCTCATGTCATCGTTTATTTGGCGATTTCAACAAGCTAGTTTACAGCCGGCACGATTCAATCATACAAGTCTCTTGATCTGTAAAACTACAGCACGAGTATGAATGCGGAATAACCCTTTGAAGGAACCGCATAAATTGCTATCTTGACCTACCGTGCTACGATTTACTACGGAAGTGATCTAGATGGTGCATTAATTATATAAAAGTATGAGCCCCCTCACTTAAAGGGGCACTGAAGTCGATTCTGAGATTGTCCTTTTGTGGTGACAATTAAATCTAGACGCTCTGAGCATCTCAACAAACCCGAAATCGCAATCATGCGTAGCTTATTTACTCATTAAAAGCGTGTTCAAAGATCGCGAAACAACCTTTTTGGGAAGAATATTCTTCCGAGTGAAGTGGTCGACGAAGGGCGCTTGTCGGCGAGCCGCAAGCGTTGGCTTCGCCCGCGGAGAAAAAGGGCAGTCTTATCCGAATGTGTACCCATCAGGCTCTCTTCGAAACAAGTTAAAATAAAATCATTCGGAATCTGCGTCTATTGTTGGCCTTTCATTGGTCCACACAATGGTAGTCCGCGAAAAAAAAGAATCCACATGTTTTTTTCTCTTGTCCTGAGATGAATAGGCAGTTTTGTAATATAGGTCTCTGTGTATGCGGAATTTAACATCTTTTAAACAATATAATATCAAAAACACCCTTTTCCAAAACGGAGAGCGACTGTGGTGCAAGCCGCGATTGGAGCCCCGGACTAGGGGCACCCAGCCAGAAATGATTCCTCGATCAAGATCACCTATTTCTTCCTATTACCCTCTCCCCTTCTTTTCAAAAATAAAAGATGTTTTCAACAACAACAAAAATGACTTCAGTGCCCCTTTAAGGAAACAATACTGTTTATGGGTGAACTTGCGCCATATCATCAACAGCATTTTGGGCCACCGTGGCGTTTCTTTCGACTGAAAAACGGAGGAAATGGGAACGAAGTAAACTTAGCCTATGTATTATCTGCTTCCCTTTGCCAAAATAGACAGTGGCCTAAAATGTAATTTGTTTCTTTCTTCTTTTTTTACTAAGGTGAGCTCTGCTCAATAATATAGCTAAAAAGGGCCCATGTTATTGAAAGGAAATGGTTAAAGTGCAGTCGAGCTTGTGGTTGAAACCTGGGACTGTATTCAAAAAAGGGAAAAAAATTAGGAGATAGAAAAAAAGGGACAGGCAACGTCTCAATTTTATTCCCCCTGTGTGCTAAATTACATCGGTGTACTTTAACCGTTTAACCCCCAGGTCCGAGCTGTGCTCGTCATTAGAGTTTGTACAAATATCACCAATGACGTGTCACACTCGTCCACCCTCATCCTGTGCCGCTCTCTGCGCCAAAGACAAGTTTCGGTGAAAAATTGGTTTCGGTTTCTATTTTTAACACAAAAAGGCAATAAAGTAAAAAAAAAACACATTTTGCACTTTTGCAATGTGTTTAGCCTGATAACGGTGATTTAAAAATGGTGGCATGCATAAGGAATGCTGATGGCGGTGATGTCTCCAGAAAAAGAGCAGTTTCTTGCAGCAGTTCGGACAGCAGCTATGCTAAAGACCTCGAATTTGTCTCCCAAAGTTAGTCTCACATTGCTTTTGAAGACAAAACGGCCTCAGACGACGACGAGAGCGGCCATGATAATGTGCGTCTGAAGACTTCAGATTAAGACGGTTGACTCCTTTCACAGGAGGTAGAAAAAGTTGCAGGTAAACGCATAAGAATCTTGCCTGTGGATGTCAAGGTGGGGTTTATAATATTCCTTTGGCATGTGGGTTTTGATACATAGGTCAAACCTCACGTTGTGTTAGTGAGCGAGCGAATCATGGAGCACAAAAGGTGTGTTCTCCTGCAGTCCCCAAGTTCAGAAACTGTAGAACATTTACAAGTTTGCAACGATTGGCCACCACGGTGATAAGCCGAGAGCGAGATCTGTTTAAATGCGTAGTAAAAGAAACTTTTAGTATTGGTTCTGCTGGAAATTGTGTAAGTGTCTCCTTGATAGTGATTTACAAGCAAGTACAAACTTTTTTGCAAATGTTTTTTTTTGTCAGTTCGTTGATTTTGGCACGTGCGGAAGCGTCGAGGGCATTTCTTCTTTTGTTTGCCTTTGCTGACAGTCTGGGGGTGTGACTTGGTGCGAGGGCTCTTGGCGTTGACTGCAGTGTACCCGTATAAAAGGATGTGGGTTTAGAATAAACCTGCAGTGGTGTTCGAGATGTGTGTGTGTCGTCCTCTTTTCCATGTCCTTTTCCCTTCCGGTGTTTCAGGTGTTTGTTATGTCTGCAATTCGCCAGATTTCCTGTACTTCCACTCTCCTCTCAGTTATCACTTTTTAAAATGCAGGCAATTGGATCTCATCTAACGCGTCAAGAACTATCCCATGCACACAGGGATGACTTACATGATTATGCTTCCTGTAGCAGATCCTCATGCTTGTGGTCGCCAGTGGTCACTCCCTCTTGGCTCACAAAAAAATGAAACAGTGATTACAGGCACTTCTTAGCAAGAAAACCATTATATCCTCAAGCATATGGGTCGCATACTAAAAAAAAAAAATTGGTACATCGCGGGAACTGCAACTTTTACATTCCTGTGCAGCAATATGCAAAATAAAAAAATAAGCATGTAACAGGCAATTCAAGGTATTATGGTTACACATTAACTTAGAGATAACCTGTCTGCATCAATTTGAAATTAAATTGGCAAGCTCTGCCTGTTAAAACACTTTTCCAATTAAGGTCAGCTGATAGCAAAAGCCACCTGTTGGAGAATGGCAAGGGATGCCCCTCTTGCCTTTAGCTCGAGCACCTCTTGACATTCTCCAAGGCGGAAAGAGCTGCACATTCTTGTGCAGTAATATCTAAAATAAAAGAGCACCGGTTGCAGCAAGGGGGAGACTGATTTAATGGGCGTGTCGAGGCACTATGATAACAGGTTAAATTAAATAGAAAACCTTTCCACATAATTTGAAAATAAAATACTGTTACGATTGACGTCAGCCTATAACAGAAGCCGACTGTTGGAGAATGGCAAGGGATGCCCCTCTTGCCTTTAGCTTGAGTACCTCTTGACATTCTCCAAAGCGGAAAGAGCTGCAAGTTCTTGTGCAGTAATATTTAAAATTAAGAAAAGTGCTGGTTTCAGCGAGGGGGATGCTTATGAACCTGGTTGTTAAAAAAGCGTTACGATTAAAATCAGCGTATAATACCTCACCTAACCTAACCCGTTGGAAGATGGCAAGAGATGCCCCTCTTGCCTTTAGGTCGAGCATCTCTTGACATTTTCCAAAGTGGAAAGAAATCCAAGCTGTCAAACAGACCATCCCTTTTTGCAAGAGGAAGACTGCCCCTTTTTGGTAGTCCAATTGTCACGACTACTGATAAGCAAAGTAGTCGTGGTCCTTGAGGGCCAGCAAAGACATGCTCGGAACATCCACGGGGAGCTAAGCGGATGCTGCTCTCCCTGTAGGAACTCGTCTGGCTACAAGGCCCTCCATGATGTGCTGCTGCTCCAATCTGGTGGGAGGTTTGCCATTCATGGGACCAGAACCAGGGCGTTTCCTTTTGGTGGGAAAGTACCGTGCTTGTTTTTCCATCTTTTTGTTATGCGGGATTACCCTAGGTTTTCAGGAAGTTTCATCTGGAGGAGAAGTCTCATCTGGAGCAGAGTCAAGTACTTCTTGGGCCTTGGTAAGGTATTTCAACACCAAGGAGCTTGAAGAGCTTGTCAATTTCTTCCTGGAGAGGGACTCGTTCAGTCCACTCAGTGCTAAACGTATCTCGTCCTCTGCATTTGGTTGAGTCTTCTGCATCCCTACCTCAATACTCTGCCGAATGTCATCCAAGAGAGACTGTGGCTCATCATCCAACGTAAAGCCTGTTGCTTCACGTGTTGTTGATGGAATTTCTACATTTCTACATCTGGCTCGGTGTCGGCCTCCTCCACGGCCGTCGCATGAAGCCCCAGGTAAGCCACTGCGTGAATGTGCTTGCACATTGACGCTGAAATCAGGCTGTCATTGCAAGTGCACTTGTAACTGTCGATACAGATGCCACAGTCCTTGCAGCGAAGCACGCAACTCTGGCAGGGGTCGCGCTTCTCAACATGGTAGCTTCTCTCTGCCTGGGATTGGGACTTTACAAGCCAGCCATTGCCATTTTGCAGCTGTTCTACATCTGATGCAGGAATTTGCATCCCCTCCTGGTGCCTCCGAAAAAGGGCTGCATCATGCCGATTCGTTTTTCCTTTTACGAGCGACTTGAGACGCTTGTAGAGGCGGTCACGGGTCAGTTCGAAGAGGATCATCAACAGCTTGTCGAGCCTCTGGTTGTGAGTTCCATGCATGTAGTGTGACTTCAGGTCCTTGTGCATTGCCTCCAAGTGGTTGTTAGTATTAAAAGGAATGCCCTTTCTGAAGCAGAGCGCCCACTGTTCTGCTCTGCCACCATAGTAGCGCTCGAAGTACTGAAGAAACTCCTGTACTTGTTGAATTAGTTTCGGATCAGCCTCTTCACTTAGTTTCTGACAGAGAAAGCCTGCCAGAGCTTGTTGGAATTTACCCTAATCTTTGCAATTTCTCAGCGCCCACAACTCGTCGCGAAGACGGGCACGGGTTTGCTTATCTTGGACTGACTGCAACTTCTGAGTCCAGTTGCGATTCACATGCCATGAGCAGAGCATCCGATGTTGGGCACGGCCCATCACTTCCTCCCATGCATTACCATATGCGGCAGCATCATCAGACATGAATGCTTCGCATTCGAGGTTGCCAATTTTTTCCTTTATGGCTTTAAAGAAGCGTTTCATAGTCTCGGTGTCTAGTTTCTTTGAGATCAAATATGCACATGGCATGCCTGATTGATCTTCTGCGACTGTCATGAGAGTCGTCAGTTGCAGATTGTGGCCATTTGTATTATGAGTGGAGTCAATGCACAAGAAATCGGGGCCCAGCTTTGTGAGGAGTTCTCTCTGTGGGACAGTCATCAGGGCAAGCTCAAAGGTCTCTTTTTCTTTTCCTTCCTCCATGTTAAAGTACAGCACTGGGGAATCTGACTGTTTGCTCAGTTCCTCCACCCACATTGCGACACTTTTAAACTGATTCTTGTGCCGTCGCTCTTTCGTCAGAATTTCATGCTTGACGGAGATGTTGCCAATGTCTTTCATTGAGAGCAAATGAAGCCTGCCCATCTCACTGCCAGCGGAAGAACGTGCATCTACCAGAACTTTACGGGCGGGGATGCCTTGCTTTAGTTTGTCAGCTAAAGCCTCCTTCTCAGTCGTGGAGAGGTGCTGGTGCTTCAGTTCCTTCGGGTGGCCGTAGTGTTCTGCCTGGTACTCTACTGTCACCTTGCCATCTTTCTCTGTAGCTAGAATTGTGGCTAAGCATTGCACATTAGTCTTACAACTGCCCTGGGTTTTCAATTGTCGTTTACCTTGGCTCGTGCTCTGAAATGATCCAGAGCGGTGACAGTAGTAATACCTTGTCAGGACATTCTTATCTGGTGGTCTTTTGGGTCCGTTGTGGAGAACGAAGTGAACATGCTCTCTGCCTTCCTCAGCCTCCCTCCAGTCACTGAATTCTGGCAGGCAGAGCAGAAAGAAAGCTTAAAAAGAAATGGCCTGAATGAAGAGTAGTACATCAGTCACATCACATACTTCCCTGCTTCAAATCATGCTGCCTGTTTGTTTCACTAAATATACACTCTAAGAAAACATGACTCCACGGGGTGGTCAAATGGCGCTTTGGAGGCTTTGACTACCCCAAAAGGCGAATTACTAGCCTTTGGGCAAAGTGACGACACCAAACCGCTGTGGAATGACCACCTTTCTGCAGGTTAGAACTAGGGTGTGGTCACTTTCGAATCTGATATTTACGTGCAGGCAGTCGTAAATAATATTAGTAACTTAGATAACAACAGAAAGACTATAAATTATATTCTTCCTCAGCTTTCGTGATCCTTTAAGATCCGCCAATATCACATCTGTTGTGCAATTCGCGTAAATTGGTGGAATAAACATTTTGTCAGCGCGAGCAGCAACACTGGTCTCGACGAAAGCCGTGGACCGTGGTATGGTGTAGCTGCGGCATCATAACAACAACAAACGACGTCGGTGTTTGCCGAACTGAGGTGAGGATATCTTTTTGCCGTATTTTATTGCAAAGAATATTTAAAAGAAAAAAATTATTAGTTGTATATCTTATCGTGTTGAACCATTGAACACTGAGTCCGAGGATCGGCAGGGTAAACATGCTCAGAGGTATGTGACTGTGTCACCCGTACTGTTTTCATCAATCTCGGACTGGTTGAGTTTCTGAGCTGCACCCGTCGTGGTTGTGATCTCCTGGCTGTACGTACGTAATGCAAAAACTTTCCAATTCAGTAGCAGGTTGAAATTCAGCGGCAGCGTATAGTAATTGGCTTTTACTAGATCGTGCGTCGTTACGGACGCTATTTGTGCTTTTACAAGCGCCAGCGCGAGCCCGAACTGGCGCCTCTTTCGCCGTTTGCGTTCTTCAGTTTTGATGTTCTGCTCCATGATTGATTAAACCTAAACCTAAAAGTCAGTCACCTCTGTCTCGTCACCCGTCAGGGCACCCCATAGCGCTGCCGCTCTACCGGCCCTTTCTGGATGTCGCCAAGTAGCAGCCGGATCGTCGAACCACACCCATCGTTGCCCCTCCACCAGAGGATCACTACATTTTGGTGCGTCAGCTACCACTATATTTCGGCACGTCAGCTACCGCTATATTTTGGTGCGTCGGCCGAGCCTGTCGGCCCATCCCGTTTTTTCGACCGTTTAACTCTTTTTCTGGGCACAAAAAGAGTCGCTGCGGTTTTTCACGACGTTCTTGCTCTCGTGCTCGTTCAGTTTTTTTTTAGGGCAGTGTATAAGCTTCTGAGGTTCTTTGCAGTGTTCCAACACTTGTGTTCCTTCAGTTCTTTCAGAACAGTAAATAAGCCCCTGATGTTCTTCACAGTGTTGCAATGCTCGTGATCGTTCAGTTTACCAGTCTGCCCTGCAAGACGTGGCCTTTCAAACCTGTTTATCTTTTCCCCTTGGCCGGTCGCTGTGCTGTACCCGGTTTTGGATTTTACGAAATTTCACTGCATTGAGACATGCTGCCCTATACTCCGTTCACCCCTAAGCTGAGACAGAGCCATATATGTAGAAAGTTTGGCCATTCGTTGGGAAGTATAGGAGACAAATGAGGATGCGCCATTGGCCGAAAGCGGGCTGGGCGTGTTCCAGGGCGTCTTCACAAATTCGAATGTGGCCAATCAGAAGCCGGAAATAATTCCCTGGCGGTGGTTGCGAGAAACAAACTTAATAAGTGCGTCGGAGTAACTCTCGGTGACTGAAAATGTGGTGCGTGTGATGTTTAACTCACGGTCATCCGAACTTATGGTGGAAGAGTGTGACTGGCAGAACGATCGACATAATCCCCGTGTGCCGAGGGCCGGGAGTCTACCGTCCGAGCGGTCACACTCTCCCCGAGCAAAACAGAGTTTAGCGGCACATTTGTTTCTTACATCTTTCTGCATGATCATAATCGTAACATCCTGTGCACCCTATTTTCAACCATGAAGGGTCACTGCACTTCACACTTGCGTGCTTATTAAAACCATATACCAACATATACGTGTGATTAAAACAGTTTCTCCCTACTACCGCTAGGAATTCTTTTAGGCTTCTGGTTGGCCAAGAGAGAATGTCAAGCCCACTTTCTGCTTCTGGTGCATGCCCAGGCTCTGCCCGCGCCTCCCATTGACCAAACTTTCTATACACGGCTCTGAGCTGAGACTGCAGTGGGAACTACGTGCCCGCCGAACCAATCAGCCACCTCCCTTTCATCACCTGACCCAGTCCTCGGTGTGTGGGTATGAGCGGGAGCATGATCACGTGGCAAAAGAGGGATGTATGACTGGTCCATTGAGGACGTAGCTTTCACCACAGTCTCAGCTTAGGGATGATTGGAATATAGTCAGCGCGCAAGATGGCCACCCAGCTCCGGCCTCCCAAGAAGTTGGTGTTTACAAGACGGCCGCTGTCTTCATTGGCCTCCTCGCTCGAAACCCTATGCCGTAGAACCAGCGTGCACCAGCACGCGACACGAAGCTTCATCGACGGCTGCCCGTACGCGAAGGAGCTAGCATCCCCTCCGTTCAAGACGGGTGCTTTCGGTGAATCGCAGTGCTGTGAAATTAATTGTTTCTCTTTCGGTTTTCCTTCTAAGAAAACGTTTTTATCATAAATGCCTGTGACCCCAACAGCAGCCGCTAAGCCGACATTTTCCTCTGACTGCAACTATCTCAAATATGACTAACTTTCCTCGGATATGAAGTTTTTCCAATATCATTTCTCATTGAATACTTGTGTGTATTGGAAGATAAGTGTCGTGTTCTGGTATTTTTATTATTGTAGTCTCTCTATAGCTACTGTTAAAAAAAAAAATATTAAGAATGGGAGTGCAGTAGTTTTTCGTTCTGCTTTAATGGGGTACGGAAGCAAAAATTTAGTGCCCATTTCTTTGTGTAGACATGGTTTGCTTCATGACAGCAGCTCACAAACAGCAGTCTTTCGTCTGTAAATGCAAGAAGAGCAATTTTAAAAGAAATAAAACAATTTCCTAATACCGCCTGGTAGTTGAGGTGTGCGCTTTGTTGGAATGTCTCACGTCACGGGCTCATCGGGCACGCTACACCACGGTGTGTCGCAACTGATGGAGCCGTACGGGAGCAAGCGGCGCTTGGCGCACCTCTGAAGCATTTCCGAGGTACGGTGTACCTCGGAAATGCCCGAGGTACACCGTACCTCGGGCGTTTCCACTTGGCAGTATTGTAACGCGCTGACGATGAAGCTGGCACCACCTAGTGACGACGATCGTAATTACTATACCCTTGGCCTCGTATGGGCCCGTGACGTTGCGAGCGTGACTTCACGGGCAAAAATCCCGAGATGCGTCTTGCCAACTCGATGGCTGATTTTGAAGCGCTCGCCAGAATCTGTCAGTTGGAACAAAAAATATAGCCATCTGCTGAAAATACAAGCATGTGATTACCATTTACGGATATCATGGATCATATTTCACTCATTTCGAAGTGTTCCGGGGATATTCCAAGTTTTGATTCTGTACCCTCTGAACGTCTTTCTTGGGGTTTTGTTTAAAAAAAAATATAAGCAAAGGAGAATCTAATAATTGGCTTTTACTGGTTTGTTACGTCGTCCAAGACACTATTTGTACTATTATGAGTGCAAGTTCGAGTCAGAGCTTGCGCCTCTTTTGCCATTCTTGTTCTTCAGTTCTGATGTTCTGCTCTATAGTTAATTAAATCTAAACCTAAAAGTCAATCACCTCTGCCTTGTCACCGGCAGGGTTCGCGCTGACTGTGAACCCCGGCCACTACTCGTCTTCCATCAGGATACCCCATCACCTGGCCGCTCTACCAGCCCTTTTTGGATGTCTCCTGCTGCCAAGGAGCAGCCTGATCATTGAACCACCGAACTTCCAACATTGTTGCCTCTCCGTCAAAAAATTACTACAGGCAGTCCGGTCTGCTTGTGGGGAAGCTGTGTCCAGAGCTGACCTGCCTGCTGTTAGTGCTGTCCTCTTGAAGTGCCTACTGTTGTCATTCGTATACCATCAAGTGAGCAGACAATTTCAGGAATCCACCATAGGCCTAAACTGCGCGGCCACACAGTCTGTCCCACACCAAAAGGATGGTTGCCTCCCATGTGAGGGGACGAGTCCAAATGCATATAGACAAAAATCAATCTGGGATCTCATGTGGTAGCCAAATAACAGTTAAAAAGAGTACTCATAAATGCCCCCTAGTCTCCACATATCGCATGCTTGGATCACCTGATGAACTGCGGGTGATAAAAAGTGGTGGTGGGGTGATGTACATGACCGTTGTAAAAACTGTTTGAAAACAGTACTATTAATCTGGGTCCGTTGTCAAACACAAGTGTCCTTGGCTGTCCAAATCAATCAAAGATGTTGCACTGCGCTTCCACTGTGGTCTTGGCCGATGCTTCTATCTGCTTCGTTTCCGAGTGGACCACGATCAGTATCACGTAACTCTCCAGCAGTACGGCATAATATAAGCCATGCTCAGCGTTGCTTGGTATCCAATCAGCTGACCAGAACCTGCACCAGGAGCATTTAACAGGACTGTGCACATGTTTCGCACCTTCTTACATGGTCTTAAATGTCTTTGTCAACACCGGGGTACCAGATGAAAGTTTGTGCCAAGCTCTTCATGACTGACCTGCCTGGGGCCCTATGTTGTGCTTTTTGGACTCCCACGGCGACTAGGGAGAAGGAAATGACGTCAACAATGCAACATGCACAGATTAAGTGTTGATTGGTGAAAGTCGCTGATGACGAATTTCCGCAGAAGAAAACAAAGCTCACTTTTTCTTTGTTTTATTCTGCGGAAATTCGTCATCAGCGACTCTCACCACTCAACATCCAATCTGCGTTTGCTGCGCGTTTGACGTCACTTCCTTCTCCCTAGTCGCCGTGGGAGTCCAAAAAGCGCGACATAGGGCCCCAGGATAGGCGTCATGGAGCATAGCCTCCTGTATAGTGATAATGCCTGCTCAATTGCCAGTTGCCAGCTATCACCACAAGGGTGCGTCGCTTTCCTATACAAGGCAGAAAATGTGAATGAAAATAAGCCTCTCTCGTGCGTTCTTGTATTCTTGGTGCTGTTTTTGGCATTTTTCGTGGTACCTGCGGGCAAGAACTTGACGGGGCTGTCATTTCACGAGACCCCAAGCAACACCCGGGATCATGGAAAGTGACTAAAGCTTATTTTGAGGAAAGACTGCGTCCCAAAATCGACCTCCTATATACTTAATAGTGTGTGGTAGGCACCTTTTTGTGACGTACATGAAGGAAGGCCTGTCTGGTCCTCCTTCGTGCATTCTGCTGAGGCTCCACTCAAAGCCCAGTTTGGCTCAGGCCTCTCTGGTGTCGAAGCTGGATGAGCCCATGTACCCTTCCAGGTCCTCTTTTGGTGCTGCTTGACTGGCCCTCACTGTTTACCTACGCACATCTTTCTCGCACTGCTCGAGGTATATAATGACAGGCACCTGACAACAGGCACAGTGCGTCATTGCGAAACGTGAGCCCCGGCACAGCTAACACCTTCCACAGTGCTTACGTGACTTCGTAGCGGTTGTTACCCCAGAGGACCCTGGCTGTTGCAATTCCTCTTCACCTTCTGAACTTCAAAGCAAAACCAATTATGCAGCAAAACCAAAGCATGCACTGCCTTTCAGAATTTTAGCACCGCTTCTCGGCATCATTGTCGTTGCAATGCTTTGTTTGTAGTTGAGATGGTGATATCACAACACCTTCCTTATCACTCATGGTGCTTGCAGTAACTTTGCAGAACATGAAAACATTCAAACTGCATACAGCTGACACTGCAGTGGAATGACCAAAATATGCAGTTGCAATTTCTGCTTGCGTCGGCCAGCTCCCCACAATGCGACGTCGGGACGTGCCATGTCACAGTGTAATAGGACGGCAGCTATGATTGATGTAGGAACCATCATAGCTTTGCTAAGGCAGCACTAGCCTTGACAATTTTTTTTCTTGAGACCGAGATAAGGCCACCCGATTTCATTTTGAGCAAGCCAGCTCGCTGCAGAGGAGGAATGACCCAGATTTAGCTTGAAGTTATAGGTTTCACATGAGCACATAACATTTGTAGCTGAAAAAGAGGTGTCACTTAATTAGATAGACAAGTGAAACAAAAACATTATTAGGTATTTCGGTTAAGAAAGCTGTGCATACTTTAGCTCAGCTTTCAGTATTTTGGGTACATTTTGCTTTGTAGCTTTGAGCTTATCTATGATAACTATTCGTTCACTTGGAGCATGTAAAATACATTGGTTTTGACAGACAACCGCACTTGGGCGTCTATCATATGTCTGAGCTGACCCTTCATTTTTTTTCAGTTGAAGTGTATCTCTCGCTGGGCTTGATCAGTATCTACTTCATGTGATGAATGTCTTTTTACAGTGTTGCGTTGCCACAGGAGACTTGTGGGTGTTTGGTGAGTGGTGTCACCAATCACCACGAGCCCAGCGTGGGTTCAGGCCCCCTTCATGCCTGGCTGTGCTAGGTGTCCCCGTGTCGGATGAAACTGGGGTCTTGGCAGTTGAGCCAGCCCGGGCTGGGTTTCCTTCAAAGACCCCCAGGTTGGGCAACACACCACCCCAGCCCGTGCTCCGCCAAAACAGGGTCCTGCGTTGGCTCG